>PVKM010000866.1:53250-71100 GCA_004027735.1 Carollia perspicillata | reverse complement strand
TATTTACATTTATTTAATTAAATGTAAGATGCCATCAATTATAATTCACACCATTATTTTATATACCACTGAGAAAGAAAGCAGGCTGCTGATTAAACTATGACAAGGTTATCAATTCTTAAAGGTACCTCGATTTCAGAGATAATAAAAAGTAAAAATAGTAACTAATCATAGAATCTATGTAAGATGACATTTTGAAGTTCAAGATCCATCATGCTATGTAAACAGGCACTGCACAGTTCAGCACCAAGAATAAGGCCACGCTGTAAGGGCAGAGATGCTGTGCTGCTAGAACGGCAGTCTAAAGTAACAAATATAAACCCCTAAGTTGCAGGAGCTAACATTTACTGAGCACTGAATACATGAAAAGTGCTTAAAACAGTACCTGGAACATAAACCTCATCTATTCCTCCTGAAGGAGATATCCTTAACGCCACCCCTCTTTGCAAATGAAGAAACTGAGGCATGGAGGTTCAGTTAACTTGCCTCATGGCATACAACTAGTACCGAAACCACTTTACTGCTTCTAAAACATCTACGTTATTCTGGCTTCAAAAAATTCAAGCAAGGGAGATTGCAAAATCAGCAGTAACCACAAATAAAACAACTTAAATTTCAAAAAATGTGTGGTCTGAACGCCATACTTCGTAAGTCACTGCAAAAATTAGATTAGCTTAGTCTAAACTAGGGACAGGCAAACTATGGCTCGGAGCCAAGAATGAACAGACACCTGCTTTTGTAAGTAATGTTTTACTGGAACACAGCCACACTCCTTCACTTACATACCGTCTGCGGCTGTTTTTGCGCTGTAATAGCAGAACGGAGTAGATGCAACTGAGTCCACACAGCCTAAACCACTATTGTGTCTTTTATAGCAAAATTCTGCCCACGCCTCATTGTAAATTTTTCTTTGTTCAAAACTCTTCTAAGTATAAATTGGAAGTTACAAAACAGTCATGGAGATGTAAAGTAGAGCAGAGGGAATATAGTCAATAATATTGTAATAACTACACACGATGCCAGATTCATCTGGGAATCACTGCGTAAATTATATGTCTAACCACTATGCTGTACAACTGAAACTAATATGACACTGAATGTCAAATGTAATTTTTTAAAAAAGGAAAAATACTTCATTAGTCAAAGATGAACATAAACACTCTTTAAACAGATTTGGTAGAAATATAACTTCAGTTATGAAACATGCAGTCACTATATCAATAGTAAACTGGACGATAATGAAGGAGGGATGTTTCTCTCACTTATTCATCAAGAGAGGAGAACTTTTAATTCTCTACAAGAGAATACCAAATAAAGTCCCTCACCTTAATTAGCTTCAATTCCGTGTTAGAATTTGTGTTTTTTAGGCCTTTACCACTGTATTACCCCAACCTATCCTCAATGCCCTGACCATTAACAGACCACCTTACAGAACAGAACTCTGTTCTCACTACTATTAGAATGTCCTTTCTTTATCCTACAATGCAAGACTAACTTTAAGACTATTTATGACCAAACAAACAACAATATTTATGTCATTAAAAAGAATTAAAATGACTTGCTTCAATGAACCATAACAGTTACATTATCATTAGCTTGGGCTAAATCTGCCAATGTAATTTAATCTCTAAACATTAAAATATGTCCTTTAGCAAATGCATTTTTTTAAAGTCAGTCAATCTTTATTAAAAAAAAAAAAAACCCAAAAGGCAAAGAAGACCCTGAAGCACCTTTGGCACCGCAGCCTGGAAAACAAAGTCTGTCATGTCGAGCTCCGTGCTGTTGGAGGCCTGTATCGTTATCACTGTGACACTGGGGTTGGTGTGTGACCGTTCAAAGGTGAATTCTATTTTCAAGCCATTCTTACTGTATGCTGTGATGGAGGGGATGCCTGCGAAAGTACATGGAGATTAGTCCAACTGTAGACAGCCTGATACTTATAAAATCATTACTTACTTTCTTCAATAACTACTTCTTACTGCTTCAGTGATAACATCAGTAATTGTACCTGTGGTGATATCATTGAAAAGAGGCTGTGATGAAAGCCCATCCAACAAGAAGGGGGGCTGGGATATCTGTGGGACTGAGGCAGGGGCAGGAGCAGCAGCTGGAGCACCTAAAGGAAATAGTCCAACATTAAGTCACTATTACCCAGTATGACAAAACTGACCAAGAAAAAACAGGAGAAAAATATTATGATCTCAAGTTAAGTGCACAGGCAGGATAAAAATGCTTGCTTCAAAATAACAAATGGATGAGTTTTCAGAACTATAACTATCTTCTTACAAGTCAATAAGGAAAAAAATACAATTTAAAAGCAGTAACATATAACAAACCATTCCCAGAACTGGGAACATGAATGAAAATGGCATCTTATGGGAAAAGATGCTCAATCTCTACTAGTAATTAGGGAAATGGGATGTAAAGCCACATGGAGATATATTTCACATCCAGTATAGTCATGAAAATTTCAACATCTGATAATACCAGATACTAGTAAGAATATGTAGCAATGAGGACTTTCTAACCTCTGTCTTATTGATGTAAACTGGTACAACCAAACTAGAGACAACTTAGCAACGGTCGAGTTCAACGTAAGTATATCCGTAAACTCAAGTTCCTCAACATCAAAACTAGTGAAATTTTAAGCTAGATGATTCTTTGCTGTGGGGGAGCTATCTTGTGCATTGCAGGGTATTTATCAGCACCCCTGACTTTCACCCATTAAATGACAGTAGCATCCCCCAGTTGGCAGACAACCAAAAATATCTGCCGAGCCCTGGTAAGCAAAATCTCCCCCAGGTGAGACACAGTGCCTTCCTCTTGAATGCTTCTGACTACTTCTTACATATGTACCCAGAGAAACATGTACAAGAAGTATCCATAGCAAGATAGCTTCTAACTGTGAAATACCAGCAATAAGGTAAGTAAATTGCGGTACACTGATGAAATGAAACACTATACAGCGCTGGCTGGTGTGGCTCAGTGGATTGACTGCCAGCCTGCCAATCAAAGAGTCAGTCACAGGTTCAATTCCCAGTCAGGATACACGACTGCGCTGCAGGCCAGGTCCCCACTGTGGGTAGGTGAAAGGCAATTGCACACTGATGTTTCTCTCCCTCACTTTCTCCTTGCCTTCCCCTCTCTAAAAATAAATAAATAAAATATTTTAAAAAAGAAATTAAACACTATGCATACACAACAGTAAAAATGTGAATGCACTATAAATACAGTTGGCCCTTGAATAATACAAGGGGTTAAGAGCAACAACCTTCCATGCAGTTCAAAATCTATGTGTAATGACAATCAGATCCACAAACGAGAATTCCCAACGAAGGAGCTGACCTTTGAACAATTTGGGTTTGAACTGAGAGAGTCAATTGAACTGCACGGGTCAAATGAAAAAAATCCCCTTGTAAGTGGACCAATGCAGTTCAAATCCATGTTGTTCAAGGGTCAACCGTACACTCGACATGAATTATTCATAGATTATTCTCACAAAAACAGTGTTTAGCAAAAAAGCAGGGTGCAAAAGGACACATTCATTTGGATGTCATTTCTAAAAAGGTAAAAGCTGGCAAAACACTATAAACACCATTATTAAGACACACAGAATGGTGAACACCAAAACCGAACGCTCCTTTAAGGTGCGCAGCAGTTACCTCCGGAACAGGGGGAAGGAGTTGAGGGGGAAGTACGAAGGGAACGTAAACTCTCACAGTAATAACATTTTCTTTTACAAGCTAAGTAGATCACAGCCTTTACTGAATCTTATAGATGTTAAACAATGTGTAATAAAAATTTAATATGCACATACACAACCTGGACTGCTGATATGAAACGGGGGGAAAGAAATGACCAAGTTATCATTTTATCTGATCCTTCCAAATAAGAACAATGAGGATTACACAATGAGGGCAAGTTCTGTCTTGAACTGACAGAGATCAGAATTCTAAGAGGCACAAGAAAATTGAGCAAAATAAAGAGAATGCATTTTATATTTAAACAGATTTCAATTACTTATGAGATTAACTGAAATATAGCATTTTAAAAAGCATTAACAAAATAAAAGCAAGTAAAAGAAGAGGAAATATCTTTTTTTAAAAAATACCCAAGTACACTAAGAAAAAAGTAATACTAAAAATCATCAAGGAAGCAGAAATCCAGATGACTAAGGCAAACCACAAGCTAAAAACAAATGAGACACTGCAGAACATGCAGTCACACGGACTGCCAACAAAGTATACAAAGAAACAGCCAAATAGTTCTCCTAGTTCACATAAATCTAATCTAGTAATGTTCCCACAATTCCCATTTTCAAAACAATTTTAGAAATGTGTTCCCATGGAAAATGAGAAGCTAGCTCTAGATACATAGGTAACATGGATCTCTAAGTCCCTTACATTTTAGCTTTTTTCTCCTCTCCATGTACAACAGGTAGCTTTGGGAAACAACAGAAACTTACTGCGCCAATTCCACTAAAAGCACACACTAAATTTACTTATTTCCACTGATTTACATTACTGTACATTAGGATATAACTGGAATGATGGCTTAAAGAATGTGGAACTCAGCCCTGGCTGGTGTGGCTCAGGGGGTTGATGGCAGGCTGCAAACCAGAGGGCCGCAGGTTCAATTCCCGGGCGGGGCACATGCCTGGGTGCAGGCCAGGTCCCCAGTGGGGGCCATGTAAGAGGTAACCACACATTGATGTTTCTCTCCCTCTCTTACTCCCTCCCTTCCCTTCTCTCTAAAAATAAATAAATAAAATCTTAAAAAATAAAAAGAATCTGGAACTCAGAAATAGGAAAATTTGTGTAAAACATTATGAATAAGTAATGAAAATCTAGGCTTTTTAACTCATCATCATTTTGCTTCTTCATGAAACACTGGGAAAACAAATAAGAAAGAGCAAAATCAAAACATTAAGACTCCATGATAAATGAGTTAACGATACAAAAGGAATGTGGAAAAATGAAATTCGCAAATAATAGAAACATGTGGATATATATGAAACATTCCCTGCAACAGAAAAACTTGCAATTAGCCCTGGCTGGTGTGGCTCAGTGGATTGAGTGCTGGCCTATGAACTGGAAAACTTGAAAGTAACAAAATAATAGGACAAACTTTTCAACTGCTAGGGCTTTAAAAAAATGATAGAATAGAGTATTTATGACTGTACAGTGAAACTGGTGGCAATATACATTTAGGATAAGGTCAATAACATTTACCAAGTGACTACTGAAAGTCATGCATGCACCAAATAATAAGTCATCGTTCCTCACAAATACCCTCTGAGGTTAAGTATTTATCATCCTTATTTTAAACAGATTCAGAAAGACCAAGAGACTTTAGTTAAAGAAAGTAAACCAAAATAAGAACAAATTAATGTAATGTTTGTTGAAGAAAAATCTGGAAACGAACAATAGTAAGGAACTCAATATATAATGGTACAAATTTCTTGGTGAAATATTAGACAACCATTTAAATTTACAATTGTAGCCCTGGCTGGTGTGTGGTTCAGTGGACTAGGTGCTGGCCTACGAACCAAGGGGTCACTGTTTTGATTCCCTCACATGCCTGGGTTGCCAGCCAGGGTCCCCAGTTGGGAGTGCACAAGAGGCAACCACACACTGATGTACCTCTCGTTCTCTTTCTCCTTCCCTTCCCCGATCTCTAAAAATAAAAATAAAATCTTTTAAAAAATTATAATTATAAAGACTATGTACTAACTAACATGGAAACCTTAATGTGTAACAAACAAAGCATATCACCTATACACTATGTTTAAACTACGAGATTGTTTTCATCTTTCCATATATCCAGTATAGATTTGGCATCTGAGGATTTAAAATGGACTATTTGTCAATGACTCAAAAGTACATAAGAAGTAACAGTTTGAAATTTTGTTAAGACACATATAAACTATAAGCTCCAGCAGGCTGTTGTGTTAGAAAAAAATAATTTAGCCTTCGATACCAGTCTAGATGACCATCCAATATCCTTACTCTATTGTTGTTTTCTACTTGAGGTCATGTATGTTAAATACAACTCTTATACTTTTAAAGAAGTCACTTAAGACAAACATTATACACTACAGTAATACTCTTAGACTTAGGGGTTCATAACATCACTGAAACATTTCAATTACAAACACCTACTACTAAAACAAAGATGAGAAAAAATATTCCCAAATGAAAGTTACACTTGAATATTATAAATATGGATGGTTTTGTCTTTTCACTGCTTTAATAATAGGGGGAAAGGGGAAGAGAGTGGGAGGGAGGGACTGAGGGAAATAATAGGTTAACATCTCTCCACTCTCCACAAATGGCCATAACTCTTACAAACTAACCACTGAGCAGAAAGAAATCGAGAGAAAGGGGCGTCTTGGGGCCCTGGCCCGAGCTGCGTAATGCTAAAGGCTGCTCATTGGCTCCTGGTCAGGGCACACGCCTAGGTTGTGGGGGTGGCCCCAGTCAGGCACACACAAGAGGCAGCCAACTGATGTTTTTTCACATGGGTGTTTTTCTCCCGCTCTCTTCCCTTCCCCACACTCTCTCTAAAATCAGTAAGCATGTCCTCAGGTGAGGATAAACGAAAAAAAGAGAAAATGTGATTTCTCGGATACTAACTACCAGTAAAGCAAAGATGACTTAGGATATCTATTTTTTCCAGCCTGAAATTTTTAAAATACTACAAATAATTTACTCTCCCCAAATTAAAAACTGGACTTTGAGGAATCCTATTCTCCAGAGCAGAGATTTTCAATTTTTTTTCATCTTCTGGCACATATAAACTAATTACTGAAATTCTGCAGCACACCAAAAAAATATTTTGCTGATCTGACAAAAAAATAGGTATGATTTTGATTTATCCCCAATGGATGGCTATTGCTGTGTTGGCTGTTGTCATTTTTTTAATTTGACAATCTAAGGGAAAAGAGGTCAGAACCCCTGATTAAATAGTCAGGTATTGCAAGTTGTAAAAATTCTAGGGGCACACTGGCTGAAAATCACGGCTCTAGTGCATTAGCAGGGCAGCTTATGTCCCAGATGTTGTGAAGATTCTACTCTTGTTTTTTACTTAGCCTCGCCCATCTTCAACTGACTGATGTGCTAGAAAGTCTACGTTAAATGTAGTTTTTCTGTAGTTTTTCCCCATCCCAGCATTAAACACTACTACTCTGGCCTCACCTGTAAGGTTGATGTCTCCCAGCAAATCAAGAAGTTCTCCACCAGCAGAAGATGGTTTGCTTGTAGGTGCAGTTGGAATAACAGGTGTTATGTCATTTCCTCCCAACAAATCCAACAAATCATTGGCCTATACAAGAAAATAATATCTCAATTTAATAGTTATTTATCTAACCTGTATCTAATGCAAAGCTCTTTAAACACTTAAAAAAGGAAGAGAATCCTCAATCAATCTAGGAACACTGAAGGGAATCAGCTAAAAGATGGGTTATAAGTAATGTCCCCAGATAAGCTCATGAAAAGCTACCTGGCTGGTAGCCTGTGGCCCAGAAGGTGGTGGTTTGGTCTCTAGCGGAGCTGGTTCTGTCTCTCCATTTGTCTGCACAATCTCAGTAGGGCCATTTGTGGTCACTTTTTCCATGACAGGCATTCTCTCAAGCAGGGCAGACCTGAAAAAAATCTGAAGTGGTTAAATTCCAGACAGTTAACCTAGATTCCCTACCCAAAACAATCACTGTAACTATACTGGAGCCAACATGAAAAGCCACCTCCCCTCCCCATACACTAAAATAAAAGGTGGGTTATAAGAATACATGACCTAAATTGCTGGCTGGATTGAGAGTAGGCAAGAAACAGCTGTAGAGTTCTAGCCAAGATGGAGGCATAGGTAGAAACCCTTCTCTTCCTTGCACAACCAAAAGGAGGATAACAACCAATGTAAAAGCAATAAACAACCACAAGTGCCAGAAAATCAAATAGCATGGAACTCCGACAACCAAGGAATTAAAGAAACAGTCAACCTGACCAGTAAGACGGGCAGACAGACAGAACTGGTGGCAAGGTGGCAGACCAAGTGGGAAGAGCTGACTGAGAGAACCAGGGGCAAGGCAGTGGACTGTGCAGGCAGGACTGGCTGAATGGGAAACTGCGACTCAGAGCAGACTGTGGATTCTGGCGGTGGTTGCCAGCACCGGGAGAAACTCCGAGTCTCACGTGAGAGAATTCGTTGGAAAGTGGGGCAAGAACCATGCAGGCAGCAAGGCAGCTCAGCTAGGACGGTTGCCCTGCCCTGGTGAATACCTAAGGCCCTGCCCCCTTACAACTTAACAGGTGCCCCGAGACAAATAAATAGGCCCCAAATGAAAGAACAGAGCAAAACTTCAGAAAGAGAGCTAAGGAATGAGGAGATGGCCAACTATCTGAAGAAGAATTTAAAGCCCTGGTAATCAAAGTGCTCACAGATTTGATAGAGCTTGGTCAAAAAATGAAAGAACAATGAAAGATACCTAAAGTGAAATAAAGCAAAATACTCAGGGAACCAAAAGTGACAGGACCAAAACCAGGACTCAAAGCAATGATTTGGAACAAGAAGAATAAATAAACATCCAACCACAACAAAATGAAGAGAAGCTTAGAAACCTCTGGGACAACTTTAAACATTCCAATATCCAAGTCATAGGGGTGCCAGAAGGAGAACAGCAGCAGCAAGAAATTGAAAACTTACTTGAATAAATAATGAAGGAGAACTCCCCCAATCTGGTGAAGGAAATAGATTTCCAGGAAGTCCACGAAGCCCAGAGAGTCCCAAAGAAGTCAGACCCAAAGAGGAACATACTAAGGCACATCATCATTAAGTTACCCAAGATTAAAGATAAAGAGAGAATCTTAAAAGCAGCAAGAGGAAAGGAAAGGAAAGCGCTACCTGCAAAGGAGTGCCCATAAGATTATCAGCTGAATTCTCAAAAGAAACCTTGCAGGTAAGAAGGGGCTGGAAAGAAGTATCTGAAGTCATGAAAGGCAAGGACCTACATGCAAGATTACTCTATCCAGCAAAGTTATCATTTAGAATAGAAGGGCAGATAAAGTGCTTCTCAGATAAGGTCAAGTTAAAGGAATTCATCATCACCAAGCCCTTATTACATGAAATGTTAAAGGGACTTATCTAAGAAATTGAAGATCAAAAACTATGAACAGCAAAATGATAACAAATTCACAACTATCAACAAATGAACCTAAAAAAAAAAGAACAACGAAAACAAAAACTAAGCAAACAACTAGAACAGGAACAGAATCAGAGAAATAGACATCACTGAAAGTTTTCAGTGGGGAGGGGAAAGGGAGGAATGGGGAGAAAACATACAGGGAAGAAGAAGCATAATTGGTAGGCATAAAATAGACAGGAAAGGTAAAAAATGGTACAGGAAACAGAGAATTCAAAGAATTTATATGTACAACCCATGGACATGAGCCAAGAGGGGAGAATGCTGGAGGGTTGCGGGTGCAGGGCAGAGGGGAATAAAGGGGAAAAAATTGGGAAAACTGCAATAGCATCATAATCAATAAAATATATATATATTTTTAAAGTAGGTAAGAAACCTTAAATCAACAAACTGTCCACCCAGATCCCAAGAGATTCAGATTTCTTAGTCGTACAGAAATTGGAATGAAAGAAAAATAAATCAGCAGATAGTAACAGGTTCCAATTAAGAAGATACTGCATAACAGAAAGGTAAGAAAGATGACATGTACCAAAATGTTAATAGTAATGTCATCTGAACAACATTCTCTAGAGAAAATACAACTCTCACTTCTTAAAGTTAACAAAAATGGAAAATGAAGCTAACTTTCCATACCAAAAGAAAGGGCAGAAGGGGAATGAAAGACCAATCAACACTTTCTCTAGAGGCTAGACAGAACAGATGAAGCAAACAGAAGCAGTCGAGCAATTAGGACTAAGTAGGGTTGTGAGGTCCAGTTAATAAAGCATCAGGAATGAGCCTCCTTTATGGATTATGATGACAATTTGTTCGGGATAGTAAGAAGCACATGCACTGCTTAGTTTCTTTTACTTACCTCATATGGTCGTATTTCTTAAAAAGTGCATTGTATTCTACTGCCCTCTGCTGGAGTTCCACATCAATGCTGCTTCCGTAGATGGAAACCACTTTCTTTATTCGGCTTTGGGATACAATGACAAACAAATTCAAATACCCAAAAGAAAGTTAATAAACAGACAGAGTTTAAACCAGAGTTTTCTGATTAAAATTTTTAAATATTCACCTTTTCTTAATTTACATAATCTTTCAAAAACAAAACACCTTTCCTTTATCTTCATCCAACTTTATAAACCTCAACACCATCATTCACCATTATACTTATTGTAACTGTGATACTAAATTTTCTCTATTAAATATCCCATGCCCTAAAATTGCTAGGAAAAGGTATCAATTATTTATTTGCTATGAAAGAAGAAACTTACACTGTTCATCCTCTTGATAACTTTAAAGTAAGAGTTTTTTTCAACAAAAGGGGAACAGCATCAGAGTTTTATCAAAAAGAAGTCATTACCTAACACCAAATTCTTCTCTAATTCACACTTCAAAGAGTAAAACAAAAATATAATTTTTCACAAGACCTTACATAAAAAGTAAAGCAGAAAGTCTAAGTTCGCCTTTATATGACTGGCTGGGAACCTGATCCAATAATTGACTTTTATTCAAAATAGTAAATAGTAGAACTGAAAGACTTTAAACGGCACAAACCTCACGATTTTCTTTTCATCCAGACATCTCAAAATATTATAATAGCCCTGGCTGGTGTGGCTCAGTTGGATGGAGCGTTTTCTCATAAACCAAAAGGTTGCAGGTGCAAATCCTGGTCATGGCACATCCCTAGCTTGCAGGTTTGGTCCCCAATTGTGTAAGAGAGGCAACTGATCAGTGTTTCTCTCTCATATTGATGTTTCTCTCCCTCTCTTTCTCCTTCCCTTCCTCTCTCTTTAAAATCAATAAGCATGTCCTCAGGTGAGGATAAAAATAACTAAATAAATATATATATAAAACCAGAGCCCTTATGTAGGGAAATAACTTCTCAACCTTGAAAAAAGAAAAAGGGCTTTAGAAATCTGATTTTAAAAACATATATTTTTTTTTATGTTCAAAATAAACTACAATGGGGGGATGAGAGAAAAGAAAGTATAGGTGAAATAAGGATTATCCACAAAATGATGGTTGCTATTGTGAACAGGTATATACAATTCATTTTACTATTCTCTCTACTTTTGCCTTTCTTTGCACAAACTTTTCCATAATAAATTTTTTTTAAATTTAAAAAAATTACAAAACAACCTGTTCACCCTACTTTCTTCCCATACTCACTTTACAGTACAGGTGAATCGAGTAGAAAGCTTCATAATGGCAGTGAGGGCATAACCTCGTGTCACAGAGGTGGACATATTAGAGATTAGGACACTTTCTAAAATATCCAACACTTCATCTTCTGTTACCTGAGGATAAAAAAAAAAAGACAATGTACAGTTCATCAGATTGATATCAGATTATCTAAATCTGATATCAAAGCATAGAATGCCACCATAAAAACAATCCAACCATCATTACCAATGCTTCTAATGCAATTTGTGCTTTGCTAGGATAACCGCCCAAGCTGTTCCATCAACCAGAAGCAGGAAGGAGGTAGGTTTAAAAAAAAAGTGGAAAATACCCATTTAGGGGCTGAGAGGCACTTTCATTTCAAGTAAAGAAAGAAAAAGTACAGAGTTCAAGTACTGTTGCCACAAGTTCTCCTAAAGCGAGTCCTTTAATGAGCAGACAAAAACATGGTTGTATGTTTCATTTCCTCCTATTTCAATCAGCTACAGAGCAAGAGAAACAATATGCCATAGCCTGACAAGGTGGAGAATGGATCTTAAGGTGGTTTTTTAAGTCTCACAATGGCTCAGAGTAAGTGCCACCTCAAAAGTTGGCAGGTTTCCAAATATAATTCTGGCACATTATTTTTTAAAAAGGTTTTCAAGGAATCAACTTCAACTCCTCTTAAACACCACCCTCTTATAACCAAAACCACCATTTTTTTCCATCTTAACCAAGAGTAACAAGGGGTACCTGAATAGGCTCTTCCTCTTCACATTGGCCAGATATGAGAAGATCTCCATATTCACCTATACACCATGCAGCTACTTGTACCAAAGGTTGCTGTCAAAAGAAAGTCACTGTTTGTCGAGGATTTGAACTTTTACAAAGATTAATGCAAATCATAGGTCATCTAATCATGAAAGTCAAATTTGAGGCACATATAGAGTGTTAGTAATAAGAACATACAAGAAAATAAAGTGTAATTTCTTCCCGAAGTAGTAAAAAAAAGAACAAATGAAGTACCTGAGAATAATCACCGAGAATTGCTTTGTATAAGCGCTGGACAGTATAGGCATGCATCTCTACACTATTGGTTATTAACTGGATCAAGTTGGGGACTGCATCATCACGAACATAGCTTCCTGCCTAAAAGGAAATGCAGACAGTTACCCTTAGAAACACACATGAATGATAACAAATGTTGGCTATTATTGTTATAGTTAAAAGGAGACTACTAAAGAACACTCTCAAAGATAAAGCTGATTTTAACTCTCAGGTTTGTAAGCAGCTCAAAATTCAAAGTCTTACTTATTTAAATAAATATTCTAAGTTTTTTAATTTTGTAAAAAAATCAAGTCTCCTCTTTGTCCAAAAGAAAATATAAAGATTTAAAATTTCAAGGAAGACCACCCCAGCTGGTGTGGCTCAGCGGATGGAGTGCCAGCATGTGAACCAAAGGGTCCTGACTCCCAGCCTAGGGCACATGCCTGGGTTGTGGGCCAGGGCCCCAGTGGGGGTTGCATGATGCTTCTCCCCTCTCTTTATCCCTCGATTCCCTTACTAAAAGTAAATAAATAAAACCTTTAAAACTTTTTTTCAAGAAAGACCTTTTCTACACAAAACAGATAAGGTATAGGGGTGAGCAAAATTAGGTAAATTACCAGCCATCATTACCTAACAGACCAATCATAAGAATACAAATAACAACATCGGTAAGACAAATAATATAAATAGATGCAGTAATAAGTAAATACAATAAATTCTGTGTTTTGTGTACTCACACACATAAACCTACTTTTGCACCCCCATGAATAAGATTTCAAAAATTTAAGAAATACATTCACTAGGAAGAGAGTTACAACAAACTCTCCCCTTCCACAGCCCCCAACACCAATGTTAAAATCATATGGTTTAGTAGCTGGTTGGCGTGTCATGTCATACACTAAAGCCAATGATCAATGCCCACCCCTACCCCCACTCACCCTCTCCCCTTCCTCTCTAAAATCAATAAGCATATCCTTGAGTGAAGATTTAAAAAATAAAAATCCTATGGTTATCTACGGTAGTCATGTTACTCTGGAAGGTGGTAAGAAAGGAGTATATTAACATCTCAAAGGGGGGTATATGAAATAAAAAAAGAGTACCTTTTAAAAAACTGTATTTATTTAAAACATCACACTGTCCTTTAAAGACTAAAATTTATAAATATTATAGAGTCCACCATTAATCCCAAGAATAGGAAATATTCTGTATTTTATTATCTACCCTTTTTTATATCCCCTGGACCAGTGAAGTCTGAGATACTATTTGCAACCATGGAACAAAGTAAAGCTACTTAACACATGAAGAAACTAAATCTCGTCAGAGCATTATGACAGCCAGGCTGCACGGAACATCCAGTGGAACCTGGGCCTAATATCAACCCATCTTGGTCAACCTCCCATTACCGGACAAAAGAGACATGATTGACAAGACTGAGCCCTGGCTAGTGTGGGTCAATACATCAAGCACTGGCCTGTGAACCAAAGGTCACTAGTTCAATTCCTGGCCAGGCCAGGGCACATGCCTGGGCTGCAGGCCGGTTTCCCGGTTAGGGGAGTGCGAGAGGCCACCTATCCATGCTTCTCTACCTCTCTTTCTCCCTCCATTCCCATCTTTCTAAAGATTAATAAATAAAATCTTGAAAAATAAAAAAATTTAAAAAGACTGAGACGAGGCCTAATGATGTGTACTTTGCAAAGAAAAAAAGGAAATTTTAAAAAGTCTCAATTGTTTTAAGATACCCACTACTGTTAAGAAACAAAGAAAGAGGGAGTAGCTTGGGGAAATGATTTTTAAAAAAGGTGAGAAGCTAAAAAGCAGGTAATTTGTGGTCTAACTTAGAAATTTACATCAAATGGAAGAAGAGCAGAGTGTTTGAAATAAAAGCACCAACAGGACCTAACTGACATTTTTACAGACTACTTCATCCAGCAACGGCAGAACGCACCTCCTTCTCAAGCTCACATGGAACGTTCCGCAAGACAGACCACGTTCTGAGCCATAAAAAATATCTTAAGTTTAAAAGAACAGAAATCATATGGAATTAAATTAGAAAGCAGTAACACAAAGACAGCTGAGAAATCCGAATACAGTTGGAGATTAAATAACACACTACTAAATAACACATGGGTCAAAGAAAACGTTGGGAAAATTATTAAAAATATCAGTATCTCTCATGAACATAGATGCAAAAATCCTTTAAAATATTAGCAGAACAAACAACAATGTATAAAAAGAATGATATAGCATATAACCCATGTGGGATTTATTCCAGGGATGGGAAGGTGATTTAACAATCAAAAATTAATTACTGTAATCCTGCACAACAAGCTATAAAAAAAGCATGATTGTAATAAAAGAATATGGGTCAACAGGAAAAATGAAAAGTAGGAGCATTTTTAAAAATGGTTTTGAATTTTGATAAACATTTTTCTTCAGAACCTCTAATTTTTCCCTTCTTTTGAGCCTGATAATAATGTGTCCTGATTCATACCTTTTGTTAGAATACTATTTTCCCATTTAGTAAGTATATTTATTAGCTTTTAATCTTCAACAAAATTAATTCATTGTGGGTAAACTAGAAAACTAACATGTCAAAGACAAATCCACAGCAACAATTATGTGTCTGTGTGCATACATGGATATACTATATATATAACATATATCTCATACTTTTAACAGTATGTCCCCCTACAGATATTTCATAATTTACTTAATGCCCATTGCATATACGTTTCGTACATTTGTCCTTTTATTGTTCCAAGATAGAGTCCTAAAACTTGAATTGAGGAACTAAAAGCTAACCAGCTGAGACTTCCGCTACATGCTACCCACCCAGCGCTCTGGGAGGATGCAGCCTGTTACACTCACTGAAGTGAAGAGTACTGCCTGTCCCTCTGTTTTCTAGCTAACACTAGGAATTAGATTAAAACGTGCAAGTGTAAAGTGATGCCTCACTTTTACTTCACTTACTATTTCTTTACTAATAAGGTTATTTTTCATTGTTAACGAGCCATTTCCTTCTTTTTCCGTGAACTGCTTGTTCAAATGCCAATTTTTCCATTACAGTGTTTGATTTTTCCTAATTGTAAATCATTCATAAATTCAAATGTTAACATGCTGTTATACTTTGCAATGATTTTCCTCTAGTTGTCACTTGTTTTTTGTTTTTTTCACTTATTGATTTTAGAGGGAGAGGGGCGGGAGAGAAACATCGGGCATTCACTGGTTGGTTCTTGTACGTGCCCTGACTGGGGATCAAAACTGCGACTTTGGTGTATCAGGGATGATGCTCTAACCAACTGAGCTACCCAGCCAGGGCTTCATTTGTCTTTTAACTTTTTAAATTTTTCCCTTTTGCAACATGAATTTTAAATTTAATATGGTCAAATTTGTTCATGTTTTCCTTTATGGTATCTACAGCTGGTAACATAATTAGACATAGTTATAGTTTCTTTATATGCCACTACACTTTCATTTGTACTCTTCAATCTCTAATCCCTGTCCATTAATTGAATGATAAACAGAAATACTCCAAAATTCTGGAAGACTACAAAAAAAAAAAAAAAAAAACCTTTATAAAACTGTAATTTTAAGTCCAGAATAAATGTAGTCATTCAGAAGCTTCCAGTGCCTTCTTAACGTATTCAAAATGGACCCCAAACTCCTGTGAGACCCCGTGGAATCTCGTCCCTGTGTCAGTGACACCACACTCTGCCTTCACTTGCCTTACTGCTCTCCAAGCAGGCCAACCTTGTTGCTACCTAAGGTCTTTGTGACACCTGCTACTCTCTCATATTAGTATACTTTTGAAAAAAATATATATTTTATTTACTTATCTTTCAGAGAGAGGGCAAGGGAGGGAGAAAGAGAGTGAGAGGAACATCGATTGGTTGCCTCTCATATGTGCCACAATCGGGGACTGAATCTACAAACCAAGCATGTGCCCTGACCAGGAATCAAACCAGTGGCCTTTCACTATGCGTATGGACGCCCAACCAACTGAGCCACATCGGTTAGGGCAGATTAGTACAGTCTTTTTCCAAATCTTGCATGGTGAATTTCTATAAATTCTCTATTCCAGTGTTAGCTCCTCTGAGTGACCTGCCCTGACTACTCCACCTAAAATACTTAGTATATTGCCCCATATCCCATCCTCCCTACCATCATCTTAGTCCCCTGTGCTGCTGTACTATTTGCTCATAGCATTCTTCCCTGCCTGGGAGTACAGTACATACTTCCTCATGAATTTCCTATCTCCTCCACTAGAACATAAGCTTCATGAGAACAAGGGCTTGGTCTGCCTTAATCAGCACATCCAGCACGTAGCATATGTTGACTTCAAAAAGCTACTTACATGCCCTGGCTGGTGTGGCTCAGTGTATTCAGTGTTGGCCTGCAAACCAAAAGGTCGCCCATTCGATTCCTGGTCAGGGACCATGGCTGGGTTGCAGGCCAGGTCCCCAGCTGGGGGCGTGTGAGAGGCAATCGATCAATGTATCTGCCACACATCGACGTCTCTCTCTCTCTCTCTCTCTCTCCCCCCTCCCTTCCCCTCTCTCTAAAAATAAACAAAATCTTAAAGATGAGCTTTTTTTAAAAACACTACTTACCGTTGTCAGAACACGCATAATTGTGTCTATATGCCATCGTTTGGAAGGTGCATACCTAAGAAAATAAAGGTGAGAAACTGGAACCTGTAAATTATACTGTACTCCGTTACTTTCAAAAATCCTGCCTACAGTCATAAGTGACTATTTTTGGAGACATTCACCCTCAAATCTAGCAGCAATACCCACTTCACAGGGTACTGAAATGGCGTACTGCCAAACTCAGATGTTTTACATTATCTGAGTTGCTGAACTAAGAAACAGGACTCTGTCTCAGAAAACAAATCATGAAGTCAGGGCTGGAGAGGACAGAGAAGAAAGAAGAAAAGGGACTGTTCCCAAACCCAGGCAACACCAGGACTAGAAACTTTTTCCCTTAAATTCACAGTGGAGAGTAGAGAAATAACTGTACTACCAAAATCTTGAGGTATTAACTTCCTAAAAGTTTTACACAGAACTTCTATATCCTCATAAAAAGGGCATTGCAGATAAGAAGTTAAAGAACAGAATATAGGAGCATTATAAATCCCTACTTTTAGAAAAGTTGGATTGGGGGGGGGGGAATCATCCTGTATTTAAATGCTTGCTATAATGACATTCTCAAAGCTAATTCCTAATTGGGAGCTTGAAATAAATGTTACATATTTTAAACAGGTCTATAACATGTCCCCCGGGTTTTGAAGATGCTTTTAAAAGATCCAAGCATCTTTTATAAATAGAAATAAAAATTAAATCTTACTTTTCTGCAGCAAGAAATATTCCAGATGCACAGTCTGCTTTAAATTCTGGCTCACATGAATCCAGAAAATAAAGTAATTCCTTCATCATGCCTCGGATATTATTCCCATTCACCAG
>PVKM010000866.1:0-53150 GCA_004027735.1 Carollia perspicillata | reverse complement strand
TTAAAAATGTAATATATAAAGTCATCATACTCTTTTATTACACCCACTTCTGTCCAAAGAGGATGTAACTGTTAACATCGAAAGATATGTGGAAAATCAGAATAAAAACAAACCCTGAGGGCATTACATGAAGTACAATAACTGAGAGAAAATAAAATACTGTCATGTATCACTTAAATGTGAAAGCAAAGAAGCCGAACACATAGGAACAGAGACTAGAATAATGGTTACCAGGGCTGAGGGGTGGGGGAGTGGGGTATAGATGTTGGTCAGAGGGTACAAACTTCTGGTTATAAGATAATCAAGTTCTAAGGATCTAATGTGCAGCTTAGTTAGTTCAAGTTAGTATCACATACTTGAAATTTGCAGACAGTAGATTTTAAATGTTCTCACCACACAAAAAAATAGTAATTATGTAATTTGATACATGTGTTAACTAATGCTATGGTGGTAATTATTTTGCAATATATAACTGTCAAATCAACGCACTGTACATTTTAAACTTACATAATGTTGTATGTCAAATATATCTCAACAGAGTTGGAAAAAAACTGAAAAACAGAATGAGGGCCACAAAAAGGAAAACAGGGCATGTGCTATGAGGGCGAATAAAAGTTTCTATAATTGCCTGTTAAATTGGCAACCAAGACAAAATGAAAATGTTTAACATATAAAAGTTACAAAGGTTATGATATGCATCTTTTTGTATTTGATCAGTAATTTTAAACATGGTATATAAGCTGAATTTCAAAAATATCAATTTAATATGTAGAAAGTACTGTCATCTTAGCTAAATTTATAAGCAATAAAAAAATCAATCCTTCCAGAAATACATTAATAGATCATTCTTATATAGCGCTTAAGTACTTCACTTACATTAATCCAGTTAACCCTGCATAACCCTATAAGGTGGGTTCTCTTAAACCTCTGCATTTCCATATGGGACAACTGAAGCACTAAAAGGTTAAGTTACTAGGCCATGTCTGTTAAGGGCAGAGGCAAGATCTGAAATATGGCAGTCTGGCTCCAGAGTTTGCACTCTTAATGCAACAGAGCCTGTCAAAGACATGGGTTCTACTTCTGAAATACAAAGCCCAGCAATGAGCTATAGAGAAACAACAAAATAGGAGTCAGAAGGCCTGACTTCCATTCTGAGGTCTGTCCCTAGACAAGAGGTGGGGTTTAGAGTAAGTTATGTGTTTCCTTTAGGACTGTATGTTATTTAACTAATCTGTTAACTGAGGACAGAAGTAATTGCCCACTCTCAACGGCTTGCTCAGAGAACTGAGAGAATGTCTTACAGATCCTTTGCAAAGCACTAGGTGAAAGTTATCATTACTGACTCTAGGTCTTATCTTTGGATTGCCTGAGCACCCTGTACCTGTTCTTCACAAACAAAGGAACTCAATATGAATAAATGTTTGTTAAGTGAATGGTTTCAGACATAATTTCAAAGCTAATTTGTCCTGAATTTGAACATACAACCACAACCAAAAGTTCATTGGGGCCAACTATAGCTAGGTTTCACAAACATCTACAATTTTTCTAAGAGAACCAGTAGTCTACTCCATGGAGGAAAAAATTCACGCTTTTTAAAAGTGTCATCTGCTACCTAACATCATTCCTAGATATACTGTTCTAAGAAACATGGCTGCCTCTAGTATCTCGGAGCGTAAGTACTGTGAGAAAATGTGCGCTGTCAGCAATTTGAGTTTCAGCATCGTGATAAAACACTTAGCCGATGGATCACTCCTTATTTTCATCCTCCAGCACACAAAGCACAGTACCCCTGGTAAGTAGTCTTCTGCCCAGCTTATCTTTATCTATTTTATTTATCAAAGAACCAAAGACAACATCAGTGTGCACTTAAGTATTCCTTATTGGCCTCCTTCACTGACCTAAATTGCTCCCTGCCAATCCTTTCTAAAAAAGGATTTACTGGGCAGAGAATTCATCTGTGAAAATGATGATAATACATAAACATCAACATTTTCACTTTCAAAACTATTACAAAGTTATCAGATGGGGCAGAGGAAGAGAAATGATCAATAATCTGTTACCGTTTTATCGAGACATCCAAATCTTTGAGACAGTCCACAATCGTGCTTCTGTGCCTCTGCACTGCATTATGATCTGTCTGCACGGTCTTCAACAACGACGTCAGAGCTACGTATCTGGATGAAAACCAAGTTGCAGAAGACAATTAAAATATAAAATTCAGGGTAGTTTTCTTCTGCCTAAATAATAACAGAAAATGTCTAAAGACTAAAGGACAGCATATATGTTTAAACAAATAAAACACAGTGACTATAATGGTAACATTCTAAAGGCAGAGGAGACACAGAATCTAAAACAGTAGCAACCAGGAGAAGCCTTGGATTCACACTATTTTCATTCATGGTTAAAGTTCAGTGAAACTTCTAAAAGTGATTGCCTCAATTATTTCAAGTTCTTCCAAACAGTACAACAAAAATATACAGTATGCCTTTTTCAGGCTATTGCCCCAAAACGCAAGAGGAAATTATTTCAATTTTACCACTTATATTTTCTCTGCTTTTATTTGAGATAGAGAGAAAAATTTGAGTGTAAGATCCAAGTATTCAAAAATTCTTTTGGAAAGAGAAGGTAATTCAAGGTACCATAATAATTACTTCCACATTTTTTCAAGCTTACTATGATAAGAACAGAAATTACCTCCTGATTAGAAGAGGGAAAAAGGCAAACAGGATATATTACAATATAAAAATACTAATGAATTCATCCACTTTTAAAGACTAACAGTAATTGACAAACACCAGTCCACATTTGTGACCTGAAATGTTTTATTTTTTCTTAATTTAGAGCAGAGGTCAGCAAACTATAGGCTACCTACAAAAATCCAGCCCTCTGCCACCTGCTTTTGTAAATCAATTTTTATCAGAACAGTCACATTCATCATGTATAGTCTGTTTTCATGCCAAGAGGTACAGCTGAGTAATGGCCACAGAGACCCAAAGTCCCAAAGAGCCTAAAACATTGACCATCTGGTCCTTTACAGAATAAGTATGCTGACTCCTGATTTATAATATAAATAGGAGCAAAAATTAATCCATGATGCAAATCCCCAAATTCTTTGCAAAATAATAGTTTTAAGGCCAGACTAAAATAGAAATCCTGAGTTTCCTCAGTTGAAGTTCTAGATACATCACTCAATACATGTGTGATTTTGAGCACAGTCACGCTTAAAAACAGAGTTTATAATAATAAAATACAAGACACTTTTTAGTTGCCTTACCTAATATTCTTGTCATTGTTCAATAAGAAACGACCCAGGATATTTATGGCTAGGACCTAAAAAATACAGCATAGGTTAAAAATCTAGGAAAATTATATATTTGTATTGTTTAAGGATCCCTTCCTGGTTTCTGTTGGATGCAAACTATTTCAAGGTGGTAGCTCAGAGGTGTCAAACTCCTTTTCATCAGGGGCCACATAAGCCTCACAGTTGCCTTCAAAGGGCCAAATGTAACTTTAGGACTACATAAATGTAACTACTCCTCAACTAGGGGCAAGCAGCTCGGCACTGCCACTGGGTAGAAACAAGGAGCCAGGCCGGATAAAACAAGTTAGGAGGGCCGGATTTGGCCCGCGGGCCTGGTGTTTGCCACCTGTGTGGTAGTTGGTATTTTACAGACTGGAAAGACAAAAAGTTCTGAAGATAAACAATGGTGTTGGCTGCACAACAACATGAATGTACTTAATGCCACTGATCTATCTAAGGACTTAACAGTGGTTAAAATGGTAAATTTTATGCTATGTATATTTTACCACAATTTCTTTTCAAAAAATTAGAATGGTCATTATACATGAGTATGGACTAGCTCCAGCATGATGTTAACTGAAAAAGTAAGGTGCAGGATGATTTATATGTGTTACTTTTTTGCCTGGAAGGTGGGGAGAGGAACAGAACTAATCTAATTTGGTTAAGTTACTTGGATATTTTAATCTTTTTTTATTATTGCTTTTTTCTTTTTAGAGAGAAGGGAAGGGAGAGACAAACATCCATGTGAGAGAAAAACATCAATTGGTTCCCCTCCTGTACTCACCAGGACCGGAAATTGAACCTGCAAACCCAAGTATTGTGTTGGCCAAAAAGTTCATTTATTTTTTTCTGTAGGACGGCTCTAGTAGCACTTAGTTGTCTTAAACTTCATTCGAAACAATTTTGTTCGACTGTATTGTAACAGCTGTCATATCAGTGTGCATTAAAAAAAACAGCAAATTTGGTGAACTTTTGTGTAGCCATTTTAATATTGAAGATGGAAGAAAATACGCATTTTTGGCACATTATGCTTTACTATTTCAAGAAAGATTGAACACGTCAAAATTGGTCTGCGAAGTTTTGTGCTGGAGATTTCTCACTGGGCAATGCTCTACAGTTGGGTAGACCAGTTGAAGTTTACAGTGATCAAATTGAGACATTAATTGAGAACAATCAACGTTATAGCCAACATACTCAAAATATCCAATCAATAAAGTTATTGGTGAAAATGAAAAAGGTGTCTGTCTTTCATTTTACAGAAAAAAACTAAATGGAGTTTTCGGCCAACCCAATATTTGCCCTGACTAAGAATCAAATCCCAATCTTTTGCCTATAGGACGGGGCTCCAGCCAACTGAGCCACACTGGCCAGGGCTGGATACCGTAATCTTAAAGACAAAAAGAACTATACACAAATATGATATTGTAGTTACTAAATTTGTTTCTTATGACTATGGGATAGCTATTCTTAATAAATAATTGAAAGAATGAATAAATTTGTAAGGGAGAATTCTTCTTTACAAAAGAATTACAATTATTTAATGACAAAATGAGGGAAATAGAAAAGCATAAAAAAATAGCAAAGAACATTAACAACTATTGCAGACAAGATCTTCTGATGCACACTAAAATTGATGGGTAAAAGTCTGAGGAGAACAAGGTATCTGCACAGTATTAAAGTGTCTTCCTTAAAATTATTTTTTTTCTCTTAGAGAGAGGGGGAGGGAGGGAGAAAGAGGGAATGAAACAAATGTGCAGAACACTGATTGTTTGCCTCTTGCATGCCCCCAACTGGGGACCTGGCCCATAACCTAGGCATGTGCTCTGACCAGAAATCAAACTGGTAACCTTTTGGTTTGCAGAAAGACTCTCAATGCACTGAGCCACACCAGTCAGGGCTCCCCCAAAATATTTTTAATTGCAAGGGGAAAGATAACACTATAGGGGAAAGACACAATAGAAACCACCTTAACCAAATGATCAAGGTTAAACATCACCAGCAGTGAGACACACGGATATAGCATCTACCTCCTGATATGATACTGAGAAAGGCACATCAGTTCTATGATAGTCTTGCCCCAAAAGCACAACCTCAATCTAATTATGGTAAAATATCAGACAGAGCCAAATTGGGGGACATTCTAAAAGGTAACTGATCAGTATTTTTCAAAAGTGTCAAAGTCATGGCCCTAGTAGGGTAGCTCAGTTGGTTAGAGGATCGTCCCAATATGCCAAGACTGTAGGTGTGACCCCTGGTCAGAGCACATACAAGAATCAACCAATGAATGCATAAACAAGTGAAACAACAAATTGATGTTTTGCTCTCTCTCTCTCATCAATTAAAAAAAAAACTTAGCCCTGGCTGGTGTCACTCAGTGGATTGAGTGCCAGCCACAGGACTGAATCCCAGTCAGGGTACATGCTTGGGTTGCAGGGCCAGATCCCCATTTGGGGGTGTGTGAGAGGCAACCGATTGATGTATCTCTCACGCAGTGATGTTTCTCTCCCTCTCTCCCCCTCTTTTTACAAATAAAATAAAATAATTTAAAAATAATTTGAAGAAAGTGTCAAAGTCATGACAGACAAGGAATGATAGAGGAACTGTCACAGATTGGAGGAGACGAAGGAGATGTGACAATGAAATGCAAAGTGAAATCATGAACTGGCAGGAGAATTTCCTTTTCCTATGAAAAGGACAGTAGTAGAAAAATTGGTGAGATCTAAATGAAGTCCATAGTTCAGTTAATGGCATGGTAGTAAAATTAATTTCTTAGTTTTGATAATTAACTGTTTTAGCAACTTTCTAGAAGTGTAAAATTATTTCAAATAAGAAGGTTAAAAAAGTGGGGAAGAGAAGAAACACACACGTCCAAACATTTAAATATGGATAAAACACCTCTGAAAAAACACACTGGAAAATGGCAACGGCATTTGCACTAGGAGAACTGAGAGTCTCCCCACAAGAGGCACGGGCAGACGTTTTCTTCCTGTGCACCTTCTGTCTTACTGGGAGTGGTTTACTGTGTTTTTCTTGAATAAAAACTGTTATTTAAGACATTCTTTCTAAAGTTAAGTTTTCAAGTGAAATTCATTTCTAAAGTGCTCAAGTCTAGGTCAATTATTCTAACTGAAATGTTTAGGGAAAGGAAAGCTTTAAAAAGACTTACTCTCAGTCCACTCTCCGACTTAATATCCATGATAGTCAGGACTGTTTCATAAAGAATAGCATTTCCTACATTTTTACTAGTCTCCGTATTAGTGGCAACCTGAAAAGACATAGAAGGTGGTACACATGATAAAACAATGCTTCTAAAAAATATCCTGAAGTTGAAGAAAAAAAAAAGAAAAAACAAAACAAAATATCCTGGAATAATAAGAGACATTTTGTGATTGATTATAGTCACCAATGAGGAAACACAAAATAAAAATTGTACCATATGGCCACAATCATTCCACTCATTGCTACACTAGGATGGATATTAAATATAATGCAAGTTTAGTCTTACCTGTGCTAATATATCATTCATAGCTTCACTTGAATCATCATCATTTCGTCCTAAAATTCTTAATAACCGTAAAATTCGTACCTGATGTGCAAAATATGAGAAATGTCAACAAATTAGGTCTGGCATAGGTCTGGCACAAAGGAACTTTGCTTGGTATGAAATTCGAGTATCTTAAATATAGCCTTAGATCCCAGTAGAAATCAAACAGAAGAATTTTAAACACGGTCTTTAGAGAAGTCATATGTGCTGCTGTGTCTTAATGAAGTCACTGGAGAGCCCCCGCTCTGCCACTCCACGGCTGAAAGAGACCACCACCTGCAGAGCTTTAACACAGGCACACCTCAGAGACACTGAAGGTTCAGTCCCAGACCACCACGATAAAGTGAGTGCCACAATAAAACGAGCTGTAACCTTTCTGCTGGTGGACGGTCTTACCTTCAATTTGTAAAAAAAATGCAACATCTGCGAAGTGCAATAAAGCAAAGCACAATAAAACGAGGTCTAACTGTATACTGATGTCTCTATGTAGTACATAATTCTTACTATTACAACTATAATTCCATTCTGTTAATCTAATAAAACATGTAATTACGTCACTATTCATTTATTAATGTAATTGGTTTAATCAGTTAACTACCACATTTCTACCTAACAAAAACTTAAGAGGAAGAAAATGACCTATTAAAAGGTATTAAACTCATATACCGTATATCCGAAGCTTTCTTTCAAGCTCACCTGCAAAAAGGGGTCACTGATACCAGAAACATCATGTTCTGGTGAATATCCGGACATGATGAGGTTCTTTAGTATACGAACTAATTGGGGCACAAGCTGCAGGGAAGAAAAATGCATCAAAAAACAGTAAACACCAAAGACTTTCTCATAAAGAGGCAGGTAATCTGGCTTAGAAAAAGGGTATAATAGTCTGAGAGTCCAAGCAAATTCTAACGATACAACCAATATGCTAGTATATTGTTGATGTCCAATAAATATAATTTAGGAGTATTTTTACCAAGAACTCAAGAAGGAATATGTATTTTACCTGAATTAAAAACAACCTAGACTTTTTGTACTCCAGAAGTATATATGCAAAGATACTACAATAAGAGTAGGTCAGAAAGCCTATGGGAACCAAGTAAAACAGATGCCTATGAAGCATGCTGCATTTCTACTTCTACGGAACTTGAAACAGGTGGCACAAACCTGTTCGGTTTTTATTTGTTCGAACATCTGAATACAGCGCTCACTCCAACAGCACATATACAAACATTTGAATATAAAATGGTATTATACTCAAAATACTGGTGATCTTATTAAAATACTCTCTCATATAGAGAAAAAAAATTTCTCTTCTTGAGATAGGGCTAGTTATGCCCTTTTCCAACAAACAGCAGGGAATACAAAGGCCTCCAACATTGACCAAGTGGAAAAGACACATGAAAAATTGTATCTTTCACCTTACAAAGATACCAAGGCCATGAGTAACTTCTGTTCCCTCTTTCTAACTCATATGACACAACCTTCAGTAAAATTTAATTTCAGCACTTAATTCTACAGACTGATCTGTGTCACCTGTTATCTTACTAATGAAGCTCTCCATTCCTTATGGCAGAATTCCTTTATTGTCCTTCCTTTGTTCACTTAGTTATAACATATAGTACAGGCAATTTTACTGCCAAGCTGAACTAAAGACGCTTTAAATGCTATTACTGATTTCCTTTTGTTGATCAATCACTTAATATTAAAACCCTAATCCAAAATGTTTGCCACAGTAGGAAGTTTTCCAGTTTCCCAACTAAAATCTCAAATTAGCTATAGAAACAATTCTAAACACCTAAAATTAAGAAGTGTCCACAGTGAACTGAGGACACTCTTTTTGAGGCAATCAGAACAGCCTGAACTTTGTTGGAACTCAATTACTTTTTCTCATTGTATTTGGACTCCGTCCCCTCCCTACTCCCCAACTCTAAAGGGAGGTCAAGATCGAAACAAAAGCCAAGCTATGCTGCTATGCCGACTGTATGCACCCGAACATTTTCACAAAGCTGACCACTTTTAAATACAGAGAACATAATATGCGTAAATTTAAATAAGTTTAGCCACATCACTTCAGAATTCAGTGATTTGTAAGTTACCCAAACAAAAATCTAATTTGGATAACTCTAAGATCAAAACAAATCTAAGGAGAGAAGCTACATTAAATCTGTCAACTGTGGACAGATTTATATTAGAGGTAAAAATAATTGCATACGTTGTTTTAAAATTAACATAACAAAACCAGGATCGTCTAATTAACAAACTCTGTACAAAAAGAGTCTCACCTTGCATTTCCAATGCCCTACTTTTTTGTACTATGGGTATCCTTAATTATTTTTTAATCTGGTTTATATCTTGCAGAAATCCTCTTCCCTTGTTTTATTCACTGACAAAAGACCTGCACACCACATAGATCACCCTGGGACAGAAGCACCAATGTCTGAATGTTCAGCATACTAATTCTTGGAACTCAGCTTTATTATTCAGACAAAAATGCAAGTTGCTAAAACCCATGACAAGACAAAACAAAAAAAAGATGACAAAGGGAAAGGATGCAGCCATGAAAATCAGTTGATGCCCACCAGCTCCACCTCAAAATCCTTTTAATATTTCAGAACATCTAGGCAAGATAAGGGCAGGTGAAGAGAAAATAAAAGCTCTAGGTCTGAACTTAAAGCTCAGAGGCACACATGGAGCTTTCTAAAGTATGAGGTTACTCACATATGGCTCTAGGATATCTACTTCAAAAAGAAGCAGCGTTTGTGTGCAGGCTCCAAACTGATCTGGAACTGCCATCACCAAAACCACTGGGAAACTGTTCAAAGTTTCTCGAGTGAAGATAAAGGAAGGCAGAGAAGGAGACTTACAATTCAGGAAAGGCTGCAACTGAAATCCAAGGCTGACTTTGGAGTTAAGAGTTTAACTGACAAGACACAAACTGGACTAGGGAGTTAGCCAAAAACGCCAAAACAAGTAGCTCACGGTATTAAGCACAGCTTCAGCATTAGTGTATTTTTAAAAGCCACATTCGTGGATGAACACACAAAAGCTACTAAGGACCTAATGCCAGCATGCACCATCTAAAAGAGGGTTAATTCTTACCTTTTCATTCTAACATACAGCAGGATTCCAAACAGACAACAGGAACAAAACATACAAAGCAAGCATTAGGGACAGATACGGGTCTCATACTATTTTACAATAATTTAATCAAGACATGAACATCTAAGGGGGGAAAAAAGCCAAAAAAAGAACTGCTATTAGAACCTCACTAGATCTAAAGTACAAAGTGAGCATCACTCATGGGGTGATCAGTGCTCTACTAAAAAAAATTAAATGCATGTAACCCAAAGAACAGATTTTCCGAGTCCTCCTTACTACCACCTTCTAAAAGTGGGGAAAACATCCACTTTTGAATGCTGTAAGAAAGGGAGGGAAGGAGAGAATTATCAAAGCTAGAGACATCCATCACCGGAGTCAACAGCCTAAAATGAACAGTAGGGGACACTGTATTAGATAAATGGTAATATAAAATTTTGGTCTATAGTTTTTACCTTAAAAAAAAAAATGAAATTACCTGCCTTCAAAAAAATAAAATAAAACACATACACACAAACACATTCCTGTCTGTAATTTGACCTCAGGTTACATTTCCTGACTTCTATGTGAAATGGCAGATAAAGCACATGAGAAATTGGTGTGTCTGCCAACGAGAGGAGACTTCTATTATGAAAGGGAAAACACTACACTAACTGCCAGTTCTTATATGCCTAAATCTGGCTTCCAGCCCTACAACACAGCAGGGCTGATTAAGTCCTCTATTCAGCTCCATGGCTTCCTTTCAAAAGAAAATTTACAAGTGAGATAATCATGTACTTTTAGGAAAATCATTTTCAATCAAGAAAGGCTCAGGCATAGAGAATGGCACCTACCTTTCTGAAATGTGCAAGCATGTCTGGGCTTCGCTCACACATTTCTGTGAGGAGGACTACAGATGTGTGAAGGACACCTGAAAGAAAAAAGCAAATAAAACTAAAAATGAGGTTTTATTAGTCAACTTCATAGAACAGGATTTTGAGTTCTGAAGGTCACTTCCAAAATAATACTTGCTACTTTTGTTTTTTAATCTCCCAAAGAATCTAAGCAATGAGGAGAATACAAAGAAGGTATTTAATAGATGCTTAGTGATTTAATACTAATTAAGCTCATCAAATTAGAATATTTTAAACAATTATATCACCAAAATAACTGCTAAAAAATGGCAACCAATACATGTGTCTCTCCATCTGAGAATACTCCTAAAGACATGCCCACAGTTCGTATAAGCTAGGTATCATCTGCTCCTCATTTAATGAGCTCTAAGCTGAGTTCTGATAGGCAATTCAAGAAGCAAAAATCTTAATTAGAAGTTAAATTTCCAGATAAAATGTATCAAGACCTCAAAGTACAGTAATAATGGAGGACAAAGTGAATTTGCTTGTTCAAGTGACTGAAAAAGAATCTCAATAGTTCCCACTAAATAACTGCCCTAAACATTCATTTGTTCAACAAGTATTTTTGCAGGCTTCTAGTTATAATATTGAGTTAATAAAATCAAATACACCTTACCATTTTTCTCCCTTAGCATTTAGAACACATGAATTTTCTTTACCCAGAACTTGTTTCATTGACTTCAAAATAAGAATAAAATGTTTGTGAAAGAATAGTCACATTCCATTTACTTCCTCTCAACTTTTATATAAACATATCTGAATACCCATTACAAATTCCTGCTACAAGTAACCCTAAAAGGATTTTCACAAATCTTACACTCCTACCACGAGGCAAGAAAGAAATAATTTTTTTTCCTATTATAAAATAACCAGGAAATCAAAAGGTTTTACACATGAAAATCGAGGCTAGGATCATTTGTACATTACAGTGAATATTAGTAACTTAATATAGTACTTTTAGCATAGTAAAAGAAGACCAGAAATGAAAAACAAATTTACTATGAAGGAATCAATCTCTAATTATAAAACTAGGATATGAGAGTGGAAGAGAAATTCAACTAATCGGCCCTCCTGGAACAGCGTCCGGCAGTCGGAGGCAGGCAACTCCCAGTGCTGAGACAGAAGGCCAGCACTGCCTGAAGCCTGTTCTCTTCCCCTGCTCCCTCAGTACTTCACCAAGTGCATCTCAATCACATTACCATGGTTCTTTTCATTCAGTAAGTTTTTTGTTGCTGGTAAAAACATCTCCATAAGTTCAGGAACCTTCCTGATGACATGAACAGCACATAGTGCTGCCTATAAAAAAGACAAAAGATATATTTCAATTAAGCTAGGGCAACCAATCTTATATGCAACAACAACAAAACAAAACACTTATCAACTAGTTCACCTACTAGAAAAATAAAGAAGGAAAAAGATATCATATTTATTATTATTAACAGGTTAAGGCTTTATAATTACACTATCTTATCAATGAGAATTTCGAGCTCACCTGTCCCTTTGTTCATATATTGCTGAATAAGTGGATAAAAACTTTCTAAACTAGACAATGGTTAACATGAATTTATCCAATAAGTTAAACATAACTTATGTGGAGTTGCAAAGTAAAAAATAAAGACTTTTATCTGGGATAATCATTCCTATGAGTAAGATGACCAAACAAAAGGTTTATAAAAACATCATGCAATTGAAAGGTATATACTGCAGATGCTTTAGAGCTGCCAGTACTTTCAGTAACACCTATACTTTCCCCAATTTCACTCTCTGCTCTGACATCAAGAAAATCACTTGAAAGATACTTAGCCGGTCTCTACTGAAGAAAAGATGGCTTTAGTCTGCTTACTGTAAAGGTACTTTCAAAGACTGATTTTGGTTACCCTTCCAAAGTAACCATATTTGCTGGAGTTAAATACCGTAAAAGTTTAGATACATTAACAAGTAAAGGTTTAAACTAATTCTTCTCATATTAGAAGATTCTCTCCATACTAGGAGAAAAAAGATTTTTTTCCTATTCACAGGGATATTCTATTTAAGAAAATAATGCACTTTCAGAAGAAGAGCAGCCCACACATACTCTAAGAGAAAGAACTGGCTTTGGTTTGCAGCCACCACTAAGACTGTATGATCCTGGAAATCAGCGTGCACCATTTAAAAACACATGCAATCAAAAGGTATATACTGCAGATGCTTTATATCTGCCGGTGCTTTCAATAATACCTATACCTTCAACCCTCCACCTCGCACCATTCATACAGAGAGATGTAGAAAAAGCCAACCATACGCTAGTATGTGTTCACTTCTTGGAGTTCTACATTTTATAACCTTTGTTTACAGGAAGGTTTTAGGATTCAAGCACAATGAAGTAACAATAAAATGTTTACATCAAGGAACAAAAGCAGGTAAGAGAATAAGAGCATTGTCTTCCACTACTATTCCATTTAGACACACCAGTTTTAGGAAGTATGTTCTTTAACATGCCCTAACAATCATCTAAGTCCCAATGGAACTGCACTTCCAGAGATTCAAAGGCACTAATACAAGATGTAGGGGGCACTAATTGCTGGGATGAAAGCAAATTTGTAATATCTGTCATTATCACTTTAATGTTATTTAGAATCAGGTAATTTAGGAAGTAATTAAATGTGCCATCTAAAATATCCAGCAATATTTGCTTATAAATCACTTCCCTGAAAAAGAGTAATTGAAAAAATTAAAGTACTCACAATCACGTATCATCTGAAGAGTTAATTAGTAACAAAAGAATCACCTCCAAAATTAGTATAAAAATAGATTTTGACTTATAAATACCTGATTCACATATAATCATTTAAAATATATCTACTAAACAGAGGAAGATTATATTATATATTACCATCAGAGCTTATAAAAGTGAATAATTTGCCTTCTCATTGCAATATACTCCCTAATCCAACACAGACATTTGGTTTCATTAACTGTTACCTTTTTTCTCAAGTAAGAGTTGGAGGTTTTCAGGAGTTTCTCTACCTCTCCTGCAAGATCTCTGCACATCTCTGAGGAGCCCATACAGCCAAGGGTACAAAGTGCTAACCCCTGTACATACTGCGTGCTATGATTAAGGTCACTGCAAAAGAGAGGAAAACAGCAGAAATAAACTTGCTATACCTGGTGCACCCCATAAAGAAGCTTCACAATCTAAAGAGGTAGCTCTGAATAATTCATGGTTTCTCCAATAAGGAAAATAATTAATGAAATTACATATTGTTAAAAATGTTTATTTTTACACTTTATTACAAATTACCAATAGTGCAAATTGACTGACAGTCCCTCCTGCAAGTTTACAACTCAATGTTTCCAAATATCAAAGCAAGAGAAATTGGACATTATCTGTTAGATATTAAAGGCAACCCATTTTAGAAACCTCAGCAAACTCAGCAAAAATTGAAAGTAAAACTATAATGACAGAAATATGAAACACAACTATATCTTTAAAAGATTTTTACTAACTACAAAAAAGTAAGATGTATATTAGCCAAAACCAAAACAAAATCTCTACTCTAAAGCATTTAAGACGATTTAAACATTACAAGACACTGAAACCCTCTGATCTTATGATAATAGTTTAAATCTTGATGTGACATTATTTTTTACACTTTTATTTATTCAAAAGAAGAAAAAATACTAACTAAAAAAGTCAGCTCATTGAACCACCTTTTAACAAACTAAGCTAGGTATTTAGAGTACTCTGGTGATATAGTTACACAAAATCTATTTCTATCAGGCACTGATTACCTATCTCACAGAAATATTTTCAAACCCGACAGGTTTTACTTTCAGGACAGCCGAAATGTTAAAAGTCTGGGCCAGCAAACTCATGTATGCATTCTAACCAACTCTTAACTATTCGGAGCGGAATTATTGTGTGACTCATGCTACCTCCTCCAACAGCTTTAATAGCATTTTAGTATCCTTCAGGCGAGTGGTTCTCAAAGTGTGGTTAACAGATTCTGGGAGTCCACAAGACTGTTGTATGGGGTCCATGAGATCCAAACTATTTTCACAAGAATAACTCATTATTTGTCAACTGTACTGGCATTTGCACAATGGTGCCAAAGCAGTGGGGGGAAAAATTACTGAAATACTAGCACACATCAGAGCAGTGGCACCAAACTGTACTAGTAATCACTGTATACACTGGATACACTCACAGTGGAAGGAAAAAAGGGAGGGAGGAAGGAAAGAAGTCAGTTAAATTGCACTTAAGACTGCTCATGACAAAGCACTAAAAAGAATCAAGTGTAGTAAATCTGGACTCCTGAGTGCACATTTTTTAATATCCTGTGTGAGGAAGTGGGAAGTGTGCATAAAGGACTCCTGCCACGTACTGATGTGGCAGTCTCAGATGAAAGCACGTGTGCCCTTATTTCCTTCGCAAGAAACACTATGTGCTAACTGCTTTTAAAGTGGACATTATTTTTATTTGAAAATAGCTGAGAGACAACTATAATTATTAAGATTTGGGTATTTGGCAGACATTTTCTAGAAAAACAGCCAATAAAGCCTATCACTTAATAGCAACAACTGATGATATGTGTTGCCAATGATAAAATCCAAGATTGAACTAAAAATTAGAACTTTGGAAAACCTGTATTGCCACCATGAACTTGACAGTATACCAATACTTTACTCAGTGAACAAACTTTCTTCCAGGTGCTTTAGGCATGATAAAAAGTACCAAACTTACTGATATGGTTTCAGATTCCACGTTGTAACTAACCCTTGAGAAACTACCACTTGTAGTGTTTTGGTATAGCATAGAAGAAGACCTTCCATGGTTATTTAAAAGGCTATGAAAGTCATCTTCCCATTTCTAACTCCCTTATCTGTAAAAGGCTGGATCTTCTTCATATACTTCAATTAAAACATAACACAAAAACTGAATACAGAAGCAAGTATGACAATCTAGCTGTCTTCTATTAGGCCAGATACTACAGAGATTTTTTAAATGTAAAACAATGCCATTCTTCTCACTGAATTGTTTTTGTTATGGAAAATGGTCTGCTTTTCATTTAAATTTATTTTAACACGTAAGGAGTTCGTAACTGGTAATTTTAAATGAACTAATAAATATGTTTAGTCTTCCCTGAAGAGCAAAGGAAGGAAGAGAAGGTAAAGTATAAGCTAGCTTATTACTTTCCACCAAATTTAATTATTTAAGTTAAAACTACTGGTAAAATGAAGCTTAAGTACTAACCATGGATTTAGCATTTAGGCTCCTTGTTCCTAAGAATATTTAAGTGACTTTTCATTCATTTTTCAACAATTAATTTGCATAATACAAACTCTTAAAAATTGTATCCAATTTTTAAATATTTAATGTCTTAGTTTTTCTAAGCCAATGAGCAATGAGGTAAACACTCATTAATAAACATAAAAACTGCTAGAACACTAGCAGTGTTCTACAATGTCCTACAGTGTTCTATAGGACATATTACATGATGTCCTATAATACAAACAAGAAAAAAGAAAAAGAAAAAATATGCACAGAAATAAAAAGTTAAAAAAAAACATTAACAAGTTAAAAAAAAAAACAGCCAATGATCCAAAGTCCTTTAAAAGAGCTTAGACTGAAAGTACCAGATCAATTTCTAACTATTAGTAGTTCTCTCCTAAATTCACTTGGGGTTTGGCTGGGTCGCACTGAAATTAAACAGAAAGATTTCTTCTTTGCCTATGGTTCTCATTCTTCAATTTTTATCAAGCTACAAACCTATACTTGAGTTTGGTATTAACTCTCTAATATGAACTTGCTGCTAGGCAAAACTGCCAAATTAACAGCATGTGACTGAAGGCTTGAGTAGTAAGGGCAACAGAGCATGAAAGGACAAAAATTAAAAAAACTCTCAGAGGCCTGTCCAGAATAAATGTATAAAAGAGTCATGCTGAACATCTAGAATGGAAATTCCGTGACGCCAAGAACTTGTCCCATTTTTTTCATTCTCCATCCCTATAGCTTATAACAGCTCCCAGCAAGCAACAGGTATACAATAAATACTGGCTGAATAAATGAATCAACTTACTATTTTCACTGTTAGTATTTATTTCAAGGCTAAAAAACAAGATTCTCCCAAAATTAAGTTAACAAATTCTGTGTATTTCCACGATACACTCAATATTTACAACCAAATCATAATATTTATTTTGGAATTTTCCATTGTCCACTGGGAAATTTTAAAGTATTCATCCCATAAAAGTGTAGGAGTTCAATATCCACAAATTTGATCGCCTACAAATTACTTCTATTATTCTGTCAAATACATAAATACTGCAAATGGAACAGAAAACTAAAAAAGGACATTAAACATACAAACCAAACCAAATTAAAACAAACCAAAAAGTACCTCTGACCAAAGGTAATCAGAACTACCATGCCTTCTAACAAAGGTGTTAGAAGAGGGATGCTGGGAAGAATGGCTACATTCTCTGCTTGGATCCTCTCATTTCTCCACAATGGCAAGCATCCCTCGGTTTGTAAATTAAACAAACATGACTGGACTAATCTATCAGTACGGCATCCATGGGGTAGGGGGGACTTATACACAAATATTCACAGAGCTAAGTAAAATTCTATGCAATGGATATCTTGGCTTAGACCAAGATATCTTTTTGCCTTTAAATGGCATTTACTCAGAATATACACTGGTAATTCTTTAATGAATGCAGTATTTCATTATTCACGGTATCCAAAGTCCTGGATATTTATAAGACAGGAAAGCTCAGATTTACCAGTGCCTTTTCTATTCTATGAAGGCCCAAATGTTACTTCATTATTAAATTCTGTTCTTATGCCTGAAGATGTACAACAATACTTTCACTTGATTATATTATCCCTTACAAAAGACTTAATCCTTTGCTAAGTGTCTTTACATATAAGCTACAGAACCAAAAGCAATTCAAACATATTCTAGTCAATAAGAATAAAATTGGTAAATAAATATCAAGCTTTATTGATGTCATATTATAAGACCTAAAATCACAAAGTAGTTCTTAGAAGGAAAGGTTAAGACTGATTTTTTTAAAATATATTTCATTGATTATACTACTACAGTTGTCCCATTTTTTCTCCCCTTTATTCCCCTCTGCTCTGTACCCCGACTCCCAATATCATTCCCCCACCATAATTCATGTCCCTGGGTCATAAATATAAGTTCTTTGGCTTCTCCATTTCCAAAACTATTCTTTTTTTTATAAGATTTCATTTATTTATTTTTAAAGAGAGGGGAAAAAGCGGAGAAAGAGAGGGAGAGAAACATCAATGTGTGGTTGCCTCTCGCACATTTCCCACCAGGGACCTGGTCCACAACCCAGGCATGTACCCCAAATGGGAATCACTTTGGCTCACAGGCCCAAGCTCAAGCCACTGAGCTACACCAGCTGGGGCTCCCATACTATTCTTAACACCACCCCCCCGTCTATTTTGTACCTACCATTTATGCTTCTTATTCCCTGTACCTTTCCCCCATTCTCCCCCCACCCCCTCCCTGCTGATAACCCTCCACATGATCTCCAGTTCGGAGATTCTGTTCCTGTTTTAGTTGTTTGCTTAGTTTGTTTTTGTTTTGCTTTTACGTTTGGTTGTTGATAGTTCTGAGTTTGCTGTCATTTTACTGTTTGTATTTTTTATCGTCTTCTTTTTCTTAGATAAGTCCCTTTAATATTTCACATAATAATGGCTTGAAAACTTATTTCAAAACATAATGAAGGAGAACTTCCCCAATCCAGCAAAGGAAACAGACTTCCAGGAAGTCCAGAGAGTCCCAAAAATGCTGGACCCAAAGAGGAACACATCAAGGCACATCATAGTTATATTATTCAAGATGAAAGATAAGAAGAGAATCTTAAAAGCAGCAAGACAAAAGGAGACAGTTATCTACAAAGGAGTTCCCTTAAGACCATCAGCTGATTTCTCAAAAGAAACCTTTCAGGCAAGAAGGGGCTGGAAAGAAATATTCCAAGTCATGAAAGGCAAGGACCTACATTCAAGATTGCTCTATCCAGCAAGGCTTTCATTTAGAATGGAAGGACAGATAAAGTGCTTCCCAGACAAGGTAAAGCTAAAGGAGTTCATCATCACCAAGACTTACTTCTTTATACAGTTGGTCATGAGAAGATGGACATCTTGTCTTTCGTCTAACAACAGCATTGCCCCTAAATAGCCAATGCGTTTGTCTGTGAATTTTTGAGAGGCAATAAGCTTGAGGCACTCCAACTGCAAAAATAAAAAAGAAAGAAATTTAGAAATTGCTGCCATAATCAGGAAAGCAATGTTTTTAATTCAGAGTCAATGAATGGTTGAAGTAAATAGATATAAAATGTATCATCAAAACACCAAAATAGAAAGCAAAGATTTAAGATCTTTGGGTATCTTGACAATAGTAATCAAGTTCTAAAACAGATCACGTTGTCAAGGTCCTACTATATTTGCCATCCAAATAAACTGTGAAGTCCACCTTCATTCTACAAATTCATACAATGCAGAAAAGACATTAACCCAACTCCTAATGTAATCCCCAGGTTACATTACATGAGCATTTAACTTGTGTGTGTGTTTAAGGTCTGGTTCCTATTGTGAGCATCAAAACACTCAGTAGCTGAAAATACATCAAAGTGCCAAACCCTAACCTCAACACCACTGGCGTACAACTGAAGAGACAAGACAATAACTGACTTTAAATTATATAATGTGTAAAGTGCTACATTTAGAGCTTAAACCAAGTACTATGGGAGAAGTGAGGGTTTAGGACTCAAATACAGAAGGAAAAAAAAGCCAGAAGAAAACACAGTACAGGTAGTGGAGTTAACCCAAAATGTTTTATGACTTTTTCTTTATATAATTGTTGGAAATCCTCAGAGCTCAAGAGTCTTCATAGTTAAACAGTTTGTCTCCACTAAGCTTTTCCTGAATGTCATGATCACTATGCTATACTTTATCACTTCACCCTTGCTAACATGGAAAAGGTTAAATACCCTCGAGTAGAGGTTTTCAAAGGGTGCACACAACTTACACACCAAGAGGAGTTTTTGAAACTAGGCTCCCATTTAGAACCACCGCATCCCCAGGGAAGAGGCTCAAATGCAGGCCCATGCACACACGAATCTAAAATCATGTGAGATTACTTTCCTCCTGAATTTGCCTATCGGTTCAAAAGTAAACCTGAGGGAAGTAAGAGTTTACAAATAAAATCATTTCAAGCTATTTAAAAATTGTCCTCTCAATGGACCTGGATTAGAAACATCTAAAGGTAGCAGAAACTATCGTAAGCAAGTCAAGGAAGCTTCCAAAGGGGAACCACCATGATCCAAAACGAAAACTAAAATGTCTTCTGAGAATGATAAACATTCCTCTATACATTCAAGTTAGATTTTTTAAAAACTTTCTGAAACAGAAGACAATGAAAGTCATTTTTATAATGTCAGCAGAAGTACTCCTGAAGTGAATGAAAAAAAATCAGCAGCTAAAAGGTTATTAGAAAAATCTTACTCTTTTTCAAATAGGAGGTTTTTAAATCTTTCCATTTAGTTAAGTCTCTGAATAAATATTTTAAAAGTGAAAGGAAATGTTCTTAGAATCAGGTATCACTGAAATTTTTACCATCCTTATTGAATCATTCTTCTGGCAAACACCAGGCATTACACAAATAAATTATCCAAGAATATTTTGTTAAGATGAACTAATGAGAAGGACATAGTCTTAGGCATTAACATTACTTTGTACTTGTTAGGGCCAAGTTTTAAGATAGTCACACTACAATTCATCAGTGACTGGTGAGTAGAATTTGTTGCTTTTGTGATACTTATTTAAAACTTACCTAAAAACTAAATGTCAAAAGGAAAACGAAAATTAAAAGGACAAATAACTAAATTAATTCTTTTTAATATTCCCATTGGTACAGTGACTTTAATAAGCATTTGTTTTTTGAAGGTGAGAAATTTGAGGGGAAACGTAAGATTATACAACTGGAAATGGCATCTGAAACACAGCCTCAACATGAGCTCTGATCACACTTTACACGTATGTGTAGCTAGCCAGCAAAGTGCTGAGAATGTACGATGTTCCACCTTTAAGAATGCTACCAAAGTTTTCAACTGTGGACAAAGAAGGCTGGAAGAGCAGTACAACAGGGTGTAAGGTAAATGTGAACAGAGGCTATCCATCTTGGGGCAGCAATTACTAAAACACAACTCAATACTTGGCATGAGTTACAGAGCAGAAGAACAGTAATTGTATCCGCCCCTTGGATAACATCCTCAAATTCATTCAGTACTATTACTCCTCACTTAAAGCTACTTGAAATCCCACCTGAAACACTGCTAACCCACAAATCTAGCAAATGCTTTAAGATCCTAGCAAACAGCTCACTTTCATATTCACCCCCAAAATTCTTGCTTTTACTCCAAACTCTGTGAGCAAAAGACAAAAGGCAAATAGCAAACTTGGAAAAAATATCTGTAACTCACTTTAGTCATGCAATCCTATGTAACCTGAAATCTACAAATTGATTTTTTTTAAAAGACCAATAACTTAATATAAATATGAACCAAAAATATATACAATTCACCACCGCTGCCATACTTCTTTTCCTAGCTGGTGTGGCTCAGTGTACTGAGTGTTGGCCTGCAAATCAAAGGGTTGCCGGTTCGATTCCCAAGCAGGGTACATGCCTGGGTTGTGGGACAGGTCCCCAGTGGGGGACACATGAGAGGCAACCACACATTGATGTTTCTCTCCCTCTCTTTCTCCTTCCCTTCCCCTCTCTCTAAAAACAAATAAAATATTTTTAAAAATTTTAAAAATATGTACAATTCAAAGAAAATAAATATAATTCAAACATAAAATGAAGTTCAATCTCTTCATAAAACAAATGCAAACCCACCTAGGTAAATTTACTGGAAAAAAAAACATTCAATTGTACATTTGAAAAAACTGAATTATATGATATGCAAAATAACTTTATTGAAGTTATTACAAAGAAATACAAATCAAAACTATACTGAGATATTCCTTTTAAACTACTGTATTAGCAAAGATTAAAAAGTTGTCACAACAATGCAAGGACATTAGTGAAAAGGAGTCTAAACTGGCCCAGACTGTAATAAGAAAGATCTGGTCTACCTAAATTACAAATACATGTACCCTTTGACTCAACAATTGCACTTTTAGAAACTTAAAGTGCAATTTACGTTCACACGTGCAAAACAATGGAGATTATTCAACTGTAGTATTATTTTAAACAATAAGATTGGGCCCTGGCTGGTGTAGCTCAGTGGATTGAGTGCAGGCCTGGGAACCAAAGGGTCCCGGTTCGATTCCCAGTCAGGGCACATACCCAGGTTGCAGGCCAGTTCCCAGCATGGGATGCAAGAGAGGCAACCATACATTGATATTTCTTTCCCTCTCTCCTTCCCTTCCCCTCTAAAGATAAATAAATAAATATTAAAAAAATAAGATTAGAAATAAATGTCCATTAATAAGGCATCACGTTTAAAATTTTATTTATTTATTTGGGGGGGGGAGAAGAGAGGACGAGAGGGAGAAACATCAACAGGAGAGAGAAACATCAACTGGCTGCCTCTCCTACCATACCCCAACTGGGAACCAAACTGTAATCCAGGTGTGTGCCCTGACCCAGGATAGAACCGGGCCCTTCCACTCTGCAGGACCATGCCCAATCAACTAAGCTACACCAAAAAAGCGCCAGCTTAATAAATTATGATTTATACATATAACAGAATACTATGTTGGTATACTATCATTTCCAGTATGTCAAAAAGCTGAAAAAAAAATGAATGAGGCTTTTTATATATTTATATAGGCTAATCGTCAAGACAGATTAATAAAATAGTGCAAACAGTTTGCGACAACATGCATTTTTTCACCCTCACCCAAGGATATGTTCATTGCTTTTAGAGAAAGAGGAAGAGAGAGCGAGGGAGAGAAAGATCATTGTGAGAGAGAAACAATGACTTGTTGCCTCCCATACATGCTCCAAACTGGGATCAAACCTGCAACCCTTTGGTGCACAGGGCAACACTCCAACCGAGTGCCCTGGCCAGGGTAATAATATATATTTAAAGGGAGAGAGGGGGAGAAAAAAATATATATATCCTTTGCCTGAAGATGTATAAAACATCTCTGGAAGGACAGCCAAGAAATGGATGTCACTAGTTGCCTAAAAAAAGGGAAACTAAGTGAGTAGAAGAGAGTAGAAAGTAGCTTTCACCATATAATCATTTCTACAATGTCTTTTAAATCTTGCATCAGTGAACTGGCATTATCTACTTCAAAGAGATAATTAAAATCAGACTAGAAGAAAAAAATTAAAACCTGCAGGATAAGGGAAACTTCTATCTAACTTGCAGCTAGAAAAGTTAATATATTATAATTTAAAAGAAAAAAACAATTTAGGGAAATCTTTTGTAACCCTTCCAAACTTGAGCAACATATATTTAAAAAAAAATAACAAAAAAGTATTTAAGCCTTGGAATCATTTTTTGAAAACAACTTTGAAGATTTAAGACCAGAATCTTATAAAAATACAGCTCAGTAAATGATCAGCCTTTTTTAGATAAACTCATAATGAACAATTATTGTGCTATTCTATTAGGCTTGTGATACTTCAGGAGCTTAAGAAGTATGTTCATTCCTTATCTCTAATCCCCAGGATGGCTGTACTTTTTCATGATGATGGTTATTTTGTATTCTTTAGCTACTATCAATTTCTCCCAACAACACCACTCTCAATACACTTGCTTTTACACAGAAACCTTCTCCTCCTCCCCCACTTTTCATCCCAAAGGGCTGATTGTAATAATTCTCTGCTATTCACTGACTTTTTAATACTTACTTTCTAACTGTTTTGAAATGCTGTGGTTTTGATTTAATTTAGTAAATGGCTGTCCACAAACCAACATGCTAGACATTGTCGCTGATACACCGAAGGGCACATAAAATCAACAGCTGGATATGTATCATAAAGTCTGATGCATATACTATGACAGTTATGCACAAGCCACTGTGAAAATGACCTAGGAGGGGCACCCAATTCAGGTTCGAAACAGAAAGAAAACATCAGAGAAAGGTTCCTATCTCTGTACATAACACATAATGGAATAAAAAGAAACCAATCTGAGTTTAGGGGCTATGTCTCCCTAATCCTGGTTCTAGCAAAATTATTTCAACAACCTGAGCTTCAGGTTCCTCGTCACTAAGGAAACAAAGCCACATTGTGGAAGACAGTTCTCCAATCCCTGCCTAATTCTCTCCAGCTGATCCTTGAAGGGGCCTCAGAATTCTCCTCTGCAGAAGCACTCCAAGCAGCCATTAGCAGCAAGCCTTAGAGACTTGAGTTATCAGCTCCCTTCGGAACAAACACAGTGCCCTAAGAAGTGGTCCCCAAACCTGAGTGATTGAAATCACCAGGGAGAGTTCTGAAATACAAATGACCTCCAGGATAATCTGGTGTAGAGTTGAGGTAGATAGAGCCTGACAATTTAACATTTGCAAAGTTATTCTAGATGACTCAATGTTCCAATTTTCTTTGAATTTCAAAGCACTTTTTAAAAAAAGTGCTTTAAAAAAAGCACATATACATTTGCTTTTAAATTTAACGTGTGGATTTTATGATGTGAACAATCATCCTGATGAAAAGATGCAATTAAAATATTGTAAAACATTAATCGATCTACAACTGATTGGCTAGGTCTTTTTAAAAGTTACATTTCATTTTAATATTCAGATCTAACTTCCTAGTTTACACTCGCACATTAAGACACACAAACATTATTAATACACACACTTCTGAAGAACAAGCTTGTAATTAACTGCTTTACTACTATGTAGCTTGGCAACATAAACTCTACATCAACCAGAGCCTTGTGGCAGAGGGGAAAGAAAAAAAACATCACTGACATTCCTACTGCACCTCATTTTTTTCTCTTGAGAAAATTTGAAATATTTCATGAAATATTTTACTCAAATATACACCAAAAACAAAATCACGTAACACTCACTGAACCACCAACAAGCTTTATCCAATCTTTTTACCCTATTTACTTAATTAAAAACTTTTTAATATTACAAATTCAATTCAAGTCCTCTGCACTCTGCCTCCATCTCATTTCTCTTCTCTCCATGCCATGAGTAACCGAAACTCAAAATTTCTGTTCATCTTCACCATGTTGCATGTCCTGACCACACATGTAAAGACGGTTGTTTTTGACTATTTAAAACTTTATGTAAGTATTATATCACATTCTTGCTCTCTTTGAGTATCAACATCTTTATTACTCATATCCAGACAAGAAGCTCTAATTCACTCATATTCATTGCCGGGTAGTGTAGCACTTACGAATACATCAGATCTTACCTATTCTTTTTGTGGATATATACAGATTGTTCCCAATGTATCCCTATTAGACACAATGCTTAGATGAGTCCTCTTAGCTCTCTTTTCATAACAGACAAGGAGGCTTGATTAGATTCAGCTTTTTCAGTTTTTGTTTTGGTTTGCAAATATACTTTCATCAAGAGGCAATGTGCCTCTTATTTCTGGTGGTTGTCTCTCTTTTGCGACATTAGCAGGAGTGATGATCATCAGGGGTTGCCAAAAGGCAACGCAATTCTTTCATTCCTTCTTCATTTATTGGCTGGACTAGTCCTCTAAGGAGCCGCTTCTCAATATATACCACTGGTTTACAAATACTTTCTTCAGAAGAAACTTACCAATAATTCCTTCCAAAGAAACTACTGGTAAAGAAAAGTAGAATCAATGTTTCTTTCTTTCCTTTTATTTACAGTTTTCAAAATAATAAGATGGTACCCCAGCATCCTCCAAATATGACCAATGGAATTTTTTAGTTTTTAAATTATTTTGAACTCACTGTTATAAACTTACTTGAGGTTTTTTTTTAGATTTTATTTATTTATTTTTAGAGAGGGGAACGGAGGGAGAGAGGGAGAGAAACATCAATGTGTGATTGCCTTTCATGCGTTCCCCACTGGGGATCTGGCCCACAACCCAGGCATGTGCCCGAGACTAGGAATCGAACTGGCGACCCTTTGGTTTGCAGACTGGCATTCAATCCACTGAGCCACACCAGCCAGGGCTGAACTTACTTGGTTTCAATTACAATCATTTTTCCTATTAAGGATCCATTTTCCCATTTGTTGAGCATGGCAGCCTCTTCTGGTGAATACTGAATACTTTTAACATAACCTCTGGAGTCTTTCTTGCTTTCTGGCACAGTAATATAGTTCAAGCTTATTTTGTACACTTCCTGGCCCAGATTTGGGATCAGCCACCTTTCCAATGGGCCCTGGCCTTTTTAGGGTAAAATGGTATTTAGAGACTACAATCTGGGCTTAAGGATGCTCAAGACAAGGATGCCTATTATCACTGCTTCTTTTCACTACTGTACTACCTGTACAGTATAGTAAGAACATAAGAATAAAGACGTTTAAGGATGGAAAAGGAAGGGAACTGCCATTATTTGCAGACAATAGTATTGACTATATGGAAACAATGGGGTCTACAAGGACTCTTACAGCCAAGTTCAGTAGTGCTGTTAAGTAGATAACAACACAAAAATCAATTATATGTCTATATATCTATAACACAGTTAATGTTTAAAGACATTATTTGCAACAGGAACAAGAGCTCCAAGGAACCTATGAATAAACTTCACCACAGATGTATAAAACCTTATAAAGAACACTGTAAAACTTCAGAGAACCTAAGGCAGTGGAGTGCTGTATTATATTGATAGAAGATTACTGTAGACGGACAACTGGAAGGCCATTTGGAAGTGGGAGACATAGAGAATAGATGCCAGGCATGGAGGTCACCAGCCTACTACTGCCATGTGAAAATGTAGATCCAGCACTGTCGAGTCCTCTGGTTTTCTGAGAGAAACTAGAAATCCAGATTTCTGAGAACTTTTCTTGGTTTTTAAATGTTGGCAGCAAATTCAAAACAATGTTAAGTGCTGCGCAAGGCAAACAAAATACACCTATGAAAGAATATGACCCCAGAGCCACTGTTTTCTACTCCTGAAGTCTCCCAAATTCTTTACACTCTCAAATCTTTACTTCTGGATTGTGTTTAAGTCATACATGAAAGGTTACAACTCCTTCAGAAAATTTATCACTGCTTTTGTTGTAAAAATGTTGAGAACACTGTCTCTCATATTATTCAGAGATTCCTAGACAAAGGACACATATAAGAAAATCTGCTAGAATTCAGTACTTTTTCAAAAAAGTCTGCTGTCCTTAAGAAAATGGTAAAATGAGTAACACTGACTTTTTATGTACAAAACATAAATGTTTAACATTTATTTAGTCTTCATAATAACCCTACAAAGCCTTTTAGGATTGTTTCCATTTTATAGATGAGGAAACTGGGACAGGAAAGGTTAAGGACCTTGCTAAATTAGGTAACAGAGAGAGTAAAGTAACAAAGCCAAAATTCACATCCAGGCAGTCTGGTTCCTGCAGTTGTGCTCTTAAATTCCGGTAATAACCACCACATGACTGAATGGTTTTCTTCCTTGCTTTAGCTAAGGCAACAGCAACTACACTGGCCTTGTGCTCTGCATTCTTCCTTCTCCCAACTCTTACTATTATTCTTTTTCTCTTTTAAATAGATGCTGGTAATCTATGTCATCTCAAAGCCTTTGTACAGCAAGGCAGGACTAAAATAATTCAATAAATAAGTCATTCATAAACTTGATGCCAACAGCTATTTTTAGATTTAAACTAAACCCAAAGACTAAATAGGTTTTAGAGTTATACAAAGTTGAGTTCTAATACCCTCCCTCATATCTACCAGCCATGTGACTTTAAACAAGTCATGTAAACTCTGAATTTCAGTTTCCTTATCTGTGATATAAGGATATTACTTCCCTCATGGGTTTGGTTAAATTTTAAACAAGACTTTTTAAAATGTGGCAACTAGCAATTTTTAAATTGTATGTTGGCTCATATTTTATTACTACTAGATAGCATCATGCTAAATACTACAGTAAAAAGTAAGAAGAAACAGGTAAAATTAGTTTTAATAATATATTTTATTTAATCCAATATATTGAAAATACTATTTCAACATATGATCAACATAAAAGTTGTTAGATATTTTACATCTTTCTTTTGTACTAAGGGTTCTATCTAAATACAGAATGCATTTTACCCTTATAGCACATCTCAATTCGTGTATGAAATAAGAAATATTTGAACTGTATTTAGGTTTCATAAAATCACAACTGATAACGTAGACTCACATACCCAGGTTGTCTAAAGCATATTTTAAAGTTTTCCAATAACTGCATCACGTACCCCCCTAAGAAGTTTTGCTTTTCTTTAATATTAGCCTCAGTTGAACTAGCTACATTTCAAAAAAACAACAGCTGCACAGCTAGTAGCTATCATAATGAATGGCATAGGTCTAACAAATAAAATGCAATTAAATGGTGGCTGCTTTTACACATAATGAAAATGGCACTGTGATTCATACACACAAGTGAGAGAATCCAGATAGGAACCTTTTCATTAGTACTTTATAAAGGAAATTCCTTTGTGTGGGGTAGCAAATTACTGATATGAAGAGGGCCATGCTTTATTCAAATAGAGGAAGCAGAATATTAGGGATTAAAATTGTGATTCCTATTCCCACTCAGAAAAATTTTTATTTTTTTGTACCAAAACTTAGTATAATTATCCCTGAGTATTATTAACTCTTTCCACTTGACAACTAAATATTTTACCAAACAACTTCTAAAATACCCCAAAAATGCCACCTATACAGCATATTTTATTTGAGCATGTCATAGAAATGGATCCTAGAAATATATATAGAGAGAGCTGTTTTACAAAATAAAGTAACACCTAACTCTTAAACCTATCCTATAATTTTAAGAGTTTGTCTTCAAAGAACCCCCTTATGCACATAAATCCACTGTTTCCACACTGTTAACAGCGATTATCTGAGTGGAGGGCTTATGAGTTTTACCCTGACCTGACTGACCTTTACCATACAGCACATCTGACCTAACGTCTACTTGCAATCAACTAAAAATAATTATATAAACATATATTTGATTTATACTACATCATGTACTACATGGAAAACTATCCGAATCCATTTTTGATGTGGTAAAAGCATATAACATTTTTGTTCATAGGAGACCACTGTTGCACCTGCCTAATATCCGGTCCTCCTCCTTCTCTGCTGTTAACACCTCAACCTTCCTCCGGTGAATTAGTGCTCTCAATTATGTACTGAATACTCCTGAAGAGGCTGATCTCACTCAAGCCTCAAGATGAGCATAAAACTAACCCAAATCAGTCTAATAAGGTTCAGTCCTATTAATTTCTTGTTTTAACTCAGGAGTGGAGGAATCGGTTTCTACTGAAGTTATGAAGCTGAACAGAAAATAAACTTATGGCCATGATTCCTAATAAATTAAATATCAAAACATTAACAATAGTTATCTTTGAATAATGGAAATATGGATGGTGCTTTCCTCCTTCTACCTAGTGCTGCAGTCTTTCTTTGAATTTTGCACTGTTCTCCTTAAAAATACTAGTTAGCATACGATTCTTGAATTAAGTGAAATGAAATTTAATCACATTAATAAGAATCACAAAACAATCCACTATACCCTTCTCTGTTACTCAATCCCCCTTATTCTGTGCAAACATGAAAAGAAGACAGCAGTTATAACCAAGAATGCCATGCTCGAAACCGACCCTGGCTCCATCAATATGCACTTGTGTGTGAGAGGACCAGGAGGCAGACATGCACAGTGGTTGCAGCAATCAAGGCATGAGGTAATTAGGAAAAAATCTTTTTAAAAAACATTCTGGCCCTGGCTGGTGTGGCTCAGTAGACTGAGTGCTGGCTGGCCTGTGAACTAAAGGGTCACTGGTTCGATTCCCAGTCAAGGCACGTGCCTGGGTTGTGGGCCAGGTCCCTGGTGGGGGGCACATGAGAGGCAACCACACACTGATGTTTCTCTCCCTCCCTTCTCTCTAAAATATAAATAAAATCTTTAAAACAATATTCTGTTACTTTATTTCGAGTTATTTTAAGCCCTAAATAACATTAAGCAATAAAGCTAGGATGAACAACAGGGAAAGAAAGATAAAAACTTCGTGTAAATGTAGACTGAATTCCATTTAATCAATGTCAATGTTTAAGCATATTTCAGGCAATAAGATAAATCTTGAATGCCATTATTTGACAACCACCTAATTTCTTTCACTTGAAAACATTGATTGTGAGTATCCCGCCTTATAATATGGTTCACAGAGAAAATAATTAAGGAAACAATTAGGAAACTTTTCTTAAATACTCAATATAGTCCAGGCGCTCTCACAGAACAATCACCATCTACTAGTTAATCCTTGTCAGGTTTTAAGAAACTAGCTGCCATCATCAAAACACAGTCTAATTCACATAATAAGAGATTCCCAATGGAAAGGACAATTGATGGCAATACCATGCCTTTCTAGGTTGCAGCTTCCTCTCTCGACTCTACACTCAGTTCCACAATTATCAGACTACATGACTATCAAAGGTATCCTACCCTCCCTGACAGGAAAAGACTGAAAGTCTCTGAGCTACTGTCATTCAAATAAGAGTACCCTTGCTAGATATGGGCTCAGCCCAGCCTACCTGTCCAAAGTGAGCAGGATAGCCCAGCATGTGCATATATAGTAACTTTGCCACATTCCGACACCGGTATGTATTGTCTTCTTCTCTAAAAGATGACCGGATTGCAGCACATTCTTTCTGGATCATTTCTCGTTCTTCAGCTTGAGTTCGAGCTGTCCGGATGGTCCGGATCAGCTCCCGCAATCTGATGGGGGCTGGCATCCTCTGGATATGGAAAAACATTAAATAAAAATGTTCACATATTTTTACTACCAAAATCATTCACACAACTTTCCAAATAAATTTCTGATTTTTAAGAATTCAAGACTTGCTGAGTCCAGTGATACGAAGCTTCAGCAAGGCTATTACATACAAACCCCTCAACTCAGTTAAATTCTGGAAAAATATACAAAAGATGTTAAGCATTAATTAAGCAAAATAAGGCATAGAATATACCAATATATAAAGTCGATGGACTTTATATCAAAATAAAGTCCATGATATTTTGGACTAATGTCAAAATGTCTTAAGACCTGCCCTGGCCAGGTAGTTAGTTCAGCTGGTTAGAGCACCCTCCCAACACACCAAAGTTGTGGGTCTGATCCCCGGTCACAGCACACACAAGAATCAACCAATGAGTGTACAAATAAGTAAAACGAGTGATTCTCTCTCACTCCCTCTCTCAAATCAATTTTTAAAAAAAAATTTTTTAAATATCTTAGGCACTAAACCCAAATCTTTAGAAAGGTTTGACAATATAAATATTTTATGCTCAGCTGTTGTTAAATTCAACATGAGTTCAATAAAGTATCAAATGAATACTGAATATAATCACAATCAAAGCTCAACTCAACAAAGTGAGACATGAGGAGAAAAGAGCAATTGTCAGGTTAAATTACCTTTCCAAGAAACAGTAATCATCTCAGAACACTGGATACTCTTTGGAAATGTGGTGAAGAGAGAAATAATAAACCAACCACAGAGGATAAGACTATTAGTATCATATTCTCATGAATATTTTTAGAAATAAAGAAGTGGGGACGAGGGGTCAGGGAGAGGGAGGAGGGAGAGGAGGATGACAAACTGTAACAGCCAAATAGTCATGAAAAAAAAAGTTGGAGAACTTGAATTACCTAATTTCAAGATATACTACAAAACTACAGCATTCAAGAAACTCTGGAACTGAATTTAAGAATATATTTAGAGACTAATGGAGCAAAACATAAAGTCTGGGAATAGACTCACACAGTTATGCTAAACTGTTTTCAACAAAAGGGCCAAGGACAAAAGTAGCTGCTTTCGACAAATGTTGCTGGCACAGCTTGATATCTATATGGGGGAAAAAATTAACCTTGAACCCTAATCTCACGCAATACACAAAAAATAATTCGGGACTTCTGATCAAGATGGCGGCATAGGTAAATGCTATACTCTACTCCTCCCATGACCACTTCAAAATTACAACAAAACTACAGAAAAAACATCAGTAAGAACTGCCTGAAATCTAGATGAACAGAAGTCCTATCACTAAGGATATACATAAGAGGCACACTGAGACTGGTAGGAGGGGCAGAGGCATGGAATGTGTTGGTCCGACACTCATGCGTGTGGGTTAAAAATTGGGAGGGATATTTCTCAGCTGCAGAAATCCCCCTGAGGAGCACAGTGCCCCATTCTCACACCAGGGTCCCCAGCCCAGGCATGCAGGGCTGGGAAGAGAAGTCCCCATAACTTCTGGCTGTGAAAACAAGCTGACTGCTGTGCTATGAGATGATGGACTGCTAGAGTCCCAGGCAGTCCTCTTAAAAAGCTCACATACTTACGTGCTGACTGACTCACTGGCTGCTCTGAGCTCCAGTGCCAGAGCAGCACCTAGAAAGGCACTATGGACAGAATAACTGAACAGTCTGGCTTCAGGGCAAGGACTGGAGGGCAACTTTCTCCTAGACAGAAATGCTGACAGAAGCCCTAGTGCTTTGATGAGCCCTCCCCCTGCAGGCATAGGCTAGTGCCATATCCCAGTTTCTTTCAAAGTGGCCAACACTATTTGCTTGCCCTGGTGATTAGCTGATACCTGGCCCCACCCAAGTTGAAGACCCACCCAGGCCATTTCCAGTGGCTCTTCCATACACGCAGCCTATCTTGGCTCATGCTGTGGGCTTCCCTAAAATCTCTCCAAGGTTCACAAACCCCAAACAAGCAGCATTTGGCCTCAGTTTGCAGCTTAGTCTCTCCCAGGCACATCTAAGCCCAGGAAAAGTGGCAACCCTCTCCAGATAGGTTTGTAGCTCACACCAGGCGGCCCCAGATGGGGCACAAGCAGCAGCTGACCTTGGCCTGCACCTCCCAAGAGGCCCCAGAACCAACCCTCCCAGTGGCCAGCTTCAGACCACACAAGAGCACCACCCAACCACGTCCACAAATGACACACTCAAACTCAGTAGACACCAGAGTACTGCAAAAGCGAATCCTGATACAAAGAGATAGGCCCTACTCAACAACTCCTCCACTGTAGTCACAGCCAGCCCTTAACAACCAATCAGCCTGAGAATCAATCCCTCAACACAACCATCAGGGCTCAACTACAACTGGAGGGCACACACAAGCTACACAAGGAACACATATAGAGCGACTAGGACAAGTGACCAGGGAGAATGCACACTGGGCCCCACAGGACACCTATTACATAAGGCTACTCTACCAAGACCAAGAGATGCAACAGATCTACTTAATACATACAAACAAAGAGGGGGAGGCAGCCAAAATGGGGAGACAAAGAAACATACCCCAAATAAAGGAACAGAAGAAATTTACAGAAAAAGAACTAAATGAAACAGAGGCAAGCAATCTACTTGATACAGAGTTCAAAACAATAGTTACAAGGATGCTCAAGGAACTAAGAGAAAACTTCAACAGCATAAAACAAAAAGACATAGAAACTATAAAAAGAGCCAGTCAGTCAGAACGAAGTTTAAAATAACTGAAATGAAGAATATATTAAAGGGAACTGACAGATTAGATGAAGCAGAGGATAAAACTGAATTAGCAATTTAGAAGACAAGGTAGCAGAAAACACATAATCAGAACAAAAAGAAAAAAAGACCCCCCCAAAATGAGGATTGTGTAAGGAGCTTCTGCTATGGGACAACATTAAGTGTGCCAACATTTACATCATGGGGTGCCAGAAGGAAAACAAGAGAGAGAACAAGAAATTAAAGACCTATTTGAAAAAAATAACAGAAAACTTCCCTAAATTGGTGAAGGAAATAAGACATACAAGTCCAAGAAGCTCAGAGTCCCAAACAAGATAAACCCAAAGAGGCTCTAACCAAGACACATCATAATTAAAATGCCAAAGGTTAAAGTCAAAGGGAGAATTTTAGAAGCAGCAAGAGAAACGCAATTAGTTACCCATAAGGGAGCTCTGAATGAAGCTGTCAGCTGACTTCTCAACAGAAACTTTGCATGCCTGGAGGAATAGGCAGGAAATATTCAAAGTGATAAAAAGAAAGGACTTAGAACCAAGATTACTCTACCCAGCAAAATTATCATTTAGAATCAAAGAACAGATAAAGAGCTTTGAGACAAGAAAAAGCTAGGAGTTTATCACACCAAACCGGTATTACAAGAAATGTTAAAGGGATTTCTTTAAGAAGAAGAAAAGAAGATTTTAAAAATATGAGTAATGAAATGGTAGTAACTACATATCTATCAACAATTACTTTAACTGTAAATGATTAAATGATCCAAACGGATCTCTGCTCATAATTGCCAAAAACTTGAAACAAAATGTTGTAGATTCATAAAATGGAACACTATGTAGCAATAAAAAGAGAATATTGCTACATGCCGCAACACACAGCTCTAAAGCATTATTTTCAGTGAAAGAAAACTGTCTCAAAAAGTTACTTATTGAATAATTCCATTTATGTATTTTTATAAAGACAAAACTATAGTGACAGAGAAAAAATTAATGGCTGCCAGTGGTTAAGGCTGGGAGTACTAAAAAGGGACAGCATGACATGTAAAAAAGTCTGTTCTAAAAATTCCACCCATTGCAAATACCACACAAGAGAACAAGAAATTTCTGTTTAGATTTGGTCAAAGCTCTAAAAGGAGGGAGGCATACCACAGGAACCGTGCATTTTGAGAAGCAGCAATTAAAGTAAAACAATTACAAGCAGAAAGAAAAACCTGGCATATAGAATTGGGCCAGCAAACTAGGCTCTCCTCCTGCCTCTCCCCCAAACCTTCTTACACTAATAAACCCTGGAGATTATGGTTTTATATTTTGAATTGGGATTTTTGAATAGCAGGTCAAAGTTCTAAAATCTTTCAAATACATACTCTTACTATCACATTAAATATTCCTCAGACAGCCCTGTCTGGTATGGCTCAGTAGGTTGGAATATAGTCCTGTAAACTAAAAGGTCACAGGTTCGATTCCCTGTCGGGGCACATGCCTGGGTTGTAGGTTCAGTCCCAGTCAGGGTGTGTACAAGAAGTAACAAATCAATGTTTCTCTCCCGCTCTAGCCTTCCTTTCCCCTATCTAAAATTGATAAGCACGTCCTTGGATGAGGAGAAATATATATGTATTTATAAGTATAATAAATATACATATTTATATAGATATAGAAACCCCCCTTAAAGAAAAGAACATACTTAAAAGAAATATTAGAGTCAAAACAATAAAAACAGATCCTTATAATCAACTATGAGTGCCATCTAAGCAACCCAGGACAAACCATCTGACTTCTCTACACCTCTGTTCCAACCACTAAAAAACAAGGGCACAGAATTACCTCTAAACACTGATGAGAACAAATAGTTGATGAACCCCTTACATACCATTCTATTTTCAATTTGTTCATTTTAAAAGTATCATTTTTCTATAAATCAAATGTAGTCTCCCTCACAGATGAGGGAGATTCCCTCATAGAATACGGTCAAACACATCTCTACAAGGAAAAAACAAACTGAACTTCGACAAGGGGCAAACATATAATATACTATATACTTCAAGTGAAATACAGCCATTAAATTTGAGAATCTTTAATTCAGCAAGGGAAGGAATGAGGTGTTTAATCAAGAAAGTGACCAAAAAAATAGTTTAACAGTTATAAAACAGAATATAATATCATAAATGACATCAATGTTAGCATTACAAGGAATAACACCCAAAAAACCAAGAATTTATTTATAAAAAACTGTGTATTTATTCTTACATATTTAAACTTCAATCACCTTCAAAGTACTCTCCTTTTTGATGCAATATACCAATGGAGACTTTTTTCCTACTGCTCAGACTGTTTTTGAATTCATCGAGATGCCTTTTAGTGCTTCTGCCATTTTTTGTCTTACCTCTCCCACAGGGCAGGAAACATTTCCCTTTAAGGATTTTTTCCATGGGGAAACAAACAAACAAACAAAGTTGCTGGGGGCAAGATCAAGTGAATAGGGAGGATGGGGCACAGAGGTTATGCTGGTTTTGGTCAAATACTGCTGAGCTCTCTGCAGGAGCTTGTCAATCACCCATTATGAAATGGGCAAATGCATGGAAAGAGTCTTCAAAAAAATGCACTAAAGCAGAACTTCCTCTCTCAACATCTGGCACACTGACACAGACGGGTACCTAGAACACTCACATAGTGGGGGAAGCCTGATACTACAAGAGACCCGCCCTCCAGTAAATACCTCTGGTCTTTATGCGGGGGGGGTCCCCCCCTCTTGTTTTTAAATTCATTTCAAATGTGAAAGGAGAATGTAAAAAAATAGGGAATCAGAAGTTAGCTTGCTCTCTTCTGCAAGATTGAATTCTCCATTTTCCTCCTTGTTCAATTCAGTTAGTCACTACCCCATAGATGATCTAACTAATAGGGAAATACGTTACAACAAAAAGTCTTAATGACTCATTCAACAAATATTTGCTGAAGTCCTCTCTCTGGCAGGCACTGAAATAGGTGCTGGGACTGGCAAGAACATGATCGCTATCTTTAAGAACTCAAAAGTCTAGTGAGAAAAACAAATGTTTACAACTCCAGCCATGTAATAAAAAGAAGCAGAAACTGCTTATAAATAACAGAAAAATTATACTTACGGTAAGCCAACTTTTATCATGGCCAAACTAATTCAATAGATTTAGATTTTTTCTTTTGTAAAATTAACTGCTTTCTGGATCTACCCAACAGTTCCAAAATCCCATGTACAAAGAGATCTGAAGCACAGCACCAAACCATAATTTCTCATCCAAAACCTTTAAGGCAGAACTCAGAATTTTCTGAATTTTAGAAAGGTAACACAGTACATATACTATATGTCATAACTGGCCCACTGTATCTGGGGAGCAGTCCCATTATCGAACAGTATTTCTGCAACAACACAAATATTCACATCAAAAGAGAAACAAATACTAACAACAGCCTCATAGAATGCACTAAATAGAAATGAGGCTGTCAAGTCAGAATTTAACACCAAAAGAACAGTAAAGAACTCTTGGTTTTCTTTGTTTTTCAGATTTCAAAACTGATATAAACGATTGTGGACGCTTATCTTTATCCACTGAATCTTATGGTTTCAAACGACCCTGGAGTAAAATTACCTAGGTTTGAATCCCAGCTCTACCACTTAATTAGCTGTGTCCTTGAGTACCTGGCTTAACCTCTCAGAGCTTCCCATTTCCTCATCTGAGAATACATGTGAAATTCTTAGCACAGTGCCTGGTACATAGTAAGCACTAAACAAATGTTGGCCATATGCTGGCTATATAAACTATCCTTACATAAATTAACTTTGTGTAAAAACAAGTTGCAGAAAGACATACAGTAACATTTATAAAGGTTTAAAACATGTAAAAGAACCTATTCTTTAGCAACATCAAAATACAGTAGGAGAATAAGATCACGCATGTGAAAGATAAAATCAAATCCAACACAGTGGTGCATCTGGCAGGAGGGGGATATGATCAGGGACAAAGGGATGCAGAAGAGGCTTCAGCTAATTGGTAATATTTTATTTCTTAGACTAGGTTGTGAGTAACTGAATGTTTACTATTTTTCTTGTGTTTTATGTCTGATATATTTCATATTAAAAATTAAACTCAGTCCTGGCTGGTGTAGCTCAATGGATTGAGCACGGGCCTGCAAACCAAACAACCGCGGTTTGATTCCCAGTCAGGGCACATGCCTGGGTTGCAGGCCAGTTCCCAGCAGGGGACACACGAGACACAACCATACATTGATATTTCTCTCCCTCTCTCCTTCCCTTCCCCATAAAGATAAATAAATAAAATCTTTAAAAAAATTTAAACTCAAACACACCTATGTAGTAAATAATGCAGACCACACAATCTAGTACACATAACCTACTTGCTTTTATTACAATGTTGAGTATTTCCTTACTTTTTTTAGTTTTTACTTAACTTTAAAAATACTCAAAAACCACATGATTCCTTAAAATACAACAGCTTAAACACCTGTCATAAATAACAAAAACAAACTTTATCTCTTTAAAAAAAAAGGCATGAATGTAATGTAATGACTCAGATATACAGAACATAGCTGAGAATCCAAAACATTTTTACAATTTGGGCAGCCAGTAGAGACACAATAAACATCAGCACACTGAAACATCTACTTTACAAAGGTTCTCAAGGATCTCTTTCAGCCTCTTGTAGAACAGAACAACTCAGAAAACGGAAGGGGAAAGAGCAAAGGGTGGGGGGCCAGGAGAGAGAAGCTCTCTTAGGAAAGGACACTGATGGTAGTTTAAAATGTCACATAGCAGTAAGGGAAGAAACTAAAACAGCAGCTAAACGCAAATAAATAGATAGATAGACAGACAGACAGATAGATAGATAGAACCTATACACAGCCAAAACAAGCATTCAAATAGCAAAACATCAAGATCAATATGCCTACAGTTAACTAATACTGTACTGTGAAATTGAAAATTTGTCAATGGCCTAGATTTCAGGTTGTTATTTTAGAATTTAATAAATAAAAAAGTTTGGGCCCTTACATTATAGATTTCTATAAAAATGTTTAAATTAGTAACTGAAAAGGAAAAGATCAAATCAGTGGTAAATCTCTGCCTTTGACTTCCATAATTACCTTAATTTATCATTTTTTTAAATAAAGAAATTAAAGCATTTATCTTAAAAACACAGAGGATAGTAATCTGAGTGCACTAGCAAAAAGCATTCAACTCATCTTAAAAGTCCTAAGAGTATCAATAAATTACAAACAGTTCATTTTTATAGCAAGACCTGATTCATCAAGAAATGGTTCAATAAGATCAACATTTAATATTTAATGCAGAGGGTGGAAAAACCTGAACATAATGACATAAAGTTGACTCTTAACTCATCAAATTATATATATTAAGTATGTGCAATTTTTTGTTATGCCTCGATAAAGCTGTCTTTAAAACATAAAGACAACTACATAAAAAAAATGAGACTATCTGTGGAATAAGTTATTTCTAGTTCAGATACTGTCTACTCTTATTAATTTCACTACCTAACCCATCAAAGACTGAGAAAGATATGTTAAGCCTAACACTATGATTATGCTTCTGTTAATCTCTTCTTTTTATATCTAAACACTCACATTTAGTATTCCAATGATTTTTTCAATTCCTAACTTTACACATATTTTATATTCACATGGCTTCTATACTTTATCAAAATAAAATGTTGCTCTTTGTCCTCTTTTTCAAAACTGTTATTAGAATAAGGATGGACATAGAATATGGAAAAATTAAAAGTCTGGCTTGTTAAGGTACAAGGATTGTGGATAAATGTATTTCTATTTTAATAATGGTGATTTGACAAAGAATGGTAAAAAATACAGAGGAAAATGTGTGAAATTCATTTTTGAAAAATTTCTACCCAAAATGGTTAAACAAAATTAGGTTTTGGAGCTTTAACTAAATTAGATTACCCAAATAATCAAAATTAATAATCAAAGTGCTTATTACAGGAAATAAAATTTTAAACAGAAGAGACCAAAAACAATCACCACATATCTTCCAAGTCTCCTAAAATTTATCCCAAAAATGGAGAAAAAGGATTATTTTCCAAAAATCCCTTTGGGGGATAAAAATTTTCTTCACATAGCATCCCAGGCCATGGTTACCTTTGTTTCTTTGAAATGTCTATTTTTCCCACTCAAATATAAGCTCGCTAAGGCCAGATCCTTGTTCATCCTAGTCAACCTTGTATTCCCTTTCTACTGTGTTTACTGAATTCTAAATAGTAGAAGACTCTAAAGAACTGTACTTGTCCTTTCCAAAGAACACAAAATTAAGGTGTCAACTGTTTACCAATAGCTATAAGAAAGGTATTGTGCCATGACCAGCATGGCTCAATTGGCTGAGAATCGTCCTGCAAAGCCAAAGGTCACTGGTTTGATTCCCCGTCAGGACACACACCTGGGTTGCAGGCCTGGTCCCCAGTTGGCTGCATGCAAAAGGCAAACAATCGATGTTTCTCTCCCTCTCTTCCTCCTTCCCTTCCCTTCTCTAAATAAAATATTTTTTAAAGAAAAGGACAGGAAGGCATCAGGACTCAACCCTGCTCAGTTAACAGTCTTCCTATTTCTGAGCTCATACCACCTGGCTGTGAGCTGAGCCACTGACAACCAAAAGTCAAGAACATACAACCAAAGAACTGGGGGCTCCTGCTGCCATGTGGTCCTTCTTCCCATAAACCTAAAGGTATTATGGGCTGTAAATCTAAAAAGAATCCTAAATTAAAAACAATTTTTCAATATTAAAATGACCTTCTTTTCTATCCAACAGAAAGACTGTACTTCAAGCTTTCTTGCTAAACAGTAAGAAAAGACTCAAGAAAATAGATTTCAATTAATTTTGCCACTGTTGCTGTGTAATATCTAGTCACAGATTTTTTAAGAATGGCTGAGAACGCTGAAGGGACCTAAGCTAACACCAAGCAAAACCCTCCCAAACAGTTTCCATGCTTTCTTTCTCATTCTCCAAAGAGACAATATTTTGATATTATGCTCCACAGAACCCTTATTTCAGATTTTTATTTCACATACATATCTGAATTCTTCAATTTACTTACAACTTTCAAAATACTATGACAAAAATAATAATAACACTTAACAGACAGAAAGCTTAAACCAAACTAATCAATAGTATTATGCTTCAATCAGACTTTTACTTTTGAATATATCTTATTGATATGTAAGTTATTAATCTGACTTAGCTGGTTTTTTTCACTGTCTTTGGGTTTCTGTGGTCTTCTCTGTGGAGGTGGGGAGAGCAGTAGTGCACATCTATTTCCCCTGCATGAAGAAATGTGTTCACAGAAGGAAATGTTGTACAAAGTGAAGAAAGGGGGAGACCAGTGTTAGCATATCACTGTTTGAATAAGAGAAATTAAATCTGGAGATAAGTATTTTGGTCACGGGAGAGACAAACACCATTGTAGGACAAGGATAGTTCTTTCATCAGGTTTCACTATGGCCCAGAATGATGAAAATGCTCAAGACTATCCAACTTTACATGCTCTGGTCTCAGACTCACCATGTAACTTTCTGATTATTAACAGCCTTCTCAAGTACCTTGCTTCCCAAGTATACCCCCATACAAGAAACCGGGAGCCCTGGAGCGCTGATACAGGTAATTCAGTAGAAATGCTTACTTAACCCCTTGTGAATTACAACATCATTATTCTAACTTACACATCAGTGAGTCTGATTAGGTTGAATCATCCCTAGGAGAACTACTGCACCAGAATTTCTAGATCTTCAAGGGTAAGAGGCTAAGAAACAGGCTGTGAAACGTCCCACCACACTGAGATACCGCCACATTCTGTCTAAGCAGCAAGCTGGCATTCCTCTGAAAGATCTTAAGCTCAGTTCTCCCTAAAATGCCACAGTAATTGCAGGAATCTTCTTTTATGCTTAATTATCCATAACCAAAATAGATCAAACCTGAGATTTAAAAATTAGATGTATGTAAATGCAAATATACCTACTGAATAATTTCATTAAGATGAATGAAAAGCAATAAAGGCCAAATAAACAACGATATAGAAACAGGATCAACATCTATCTTGACAATAATAAAATTAAAGAATTTTTACTTTCCTAACCTCGACTGTCAAGAATTGTCATGAATTCTCAAAACAAGATCTTAATTTTTTTAAAGATATTCCTGAAAGGGTATAATAAATGTGAAGGGAGATTATCTGTGTCTACTGTGAATATAGATGCCTTTTTAAATTTCTGTATATTTTCTGCTATCTTTCAGATAATTAGCATGTATAACGAGCGATAAATCTTGCTTTAAAATTTAAAAACAAACCACAAGAATGGACAAATAAAGTGAAACTAAACTTTCAAAATAATAAGACAGCACTCATCCTAAAAAGTCACATTTACCTAAGGTTATTTCTTCTACACGATGGCATCAGAAAGTTCATTAATAAGTGATTTAATACTAAGATAAATTTTCCCTAGCATTTTCTCTTTAAAAAACATTTATTTATGGATGAGAGAGAAAGGGGGAGAGAGAGAGAGAGGGAGGAAGGGGGAGAGAAACACTGCACCACTTGTGCACTCACTGGTTGATTCTTGCAGGTGCTCTGACCAGGGACAGAACCCACAACCTCAGGACAATGCTCTAACCAAGGCCATGGGCCACTGGGCCATGGACTGGTACTGGTCCAGGCCTATTAGGAACCAGGCTGCACAGCAGGAGGTGAGCTTAAATCATCCTAAAATGCTCCCACCTACCCCAATCCATGGAAAAATGGTCTTCCACGAAACCAGTCCCTGGTGCCAAAAAGGTTGGGGACTGCTGCTCTAACTAACAGAGTTATCCGGCCAGGGCTTCCCTAGCACATTCTTCATAAATCCAAGTTCTGCTAATTCTAGATACCAAGAAAGCTAGGAAGGGGCTGGGCGAGGGGTCACAGGAAATGAAAGAAGAGTTTTTAACCCTTATGTCTGACATTAGTTAGAAACGAAGGGGAAAAATCCCACTGACAACAGTGTCAAAAACTATAAAATATCTAGGAATAAATTTAGCAAGAAAAGCATAGGAATGAGATGAAGAAAACTATTAAATTGATGAAACTTTTATTGAAGGAACTAAAACTAAAATGAGACCTGAACAAATAGAAACTCATCATAATAAAAAAATACATCCTTAAAAATGTCAGACCTCCCAAAATTAATATGAATATAGTGCAATTCCAAACAGTGGGCCTTTTGAGCTTTTCTGAATGCAACAGATTTTCAATCAACATAAATACAAAAATTAATTTTAAGAATAGTCAAGAAAGCCCTGGCTGGTGTAGCTCAGTATATTGAGCATAGGCTGCAAACCAGAGGGTCACCAGTCCAATTCCCAGTTAGGGCACATGCCTGGGTTGTGGGCCAGGGTCCTCAGTGGGCACCAAGTGAGAGGTAACCACACAATGATGTTAAAAAAGAAAAAGAAAAAGAAGAATAGTAGAGAAATTTATAACAGAGTGTAACTTTCTATAAAGTGGTTACACTCAAAAGAGTAAAATAATAGTACAGGAAGAGAAAAACAGAACATCCAAAAATAGAGTAAACATATATGGGCATTTAACATGTGATATGGTAGCATTTAGTTCATTGAGAAAAGAATGGGTTAGTTAGTCCTGGCATTACTTCTCTCCATGCTTGGCTCTCTACAGAGGAAAGCCATAAGACTACCCCACCCCCATTTCACACCATATAAAGTTAATTCCAGATGAATAAATAGATGCGTCATATGATAACAATTACTACACCATAAAGTGCTCCTACAAGATAACGAGGAAAAATTTAAAAATGAACCAAGGGCATGAACAGACAATTTTCAATAAAAGAATTCCAAATGGCAAAAAGACACATCAAATGCTAGCTCCTGTAACAGAGAAATTAAAGTTTAGACAAATCTGAGAAAGCATTTATCACATAGCAGGCCAGTAAAAATTAAGTAATTACATCTAATGATGTGACAATATGGAAAACCTACTTCCTGTGAAGGTTGAAAGTATGACAACCTATTTAGAGAGAAATCTAGCAATAACATGTAAAATACACTTCCTTTAACCCAGATATCCCACCTTGGAGACTCTTGTCTGTAGAAATAAAAGCATCAGCAAAAAAAGCGATGTGTACAAGGATATTCACTCTAACACTGTGGGGACAAAATCTAGAAACAACCTAAATGTCCACATAAAAATAGCTGAATAAACTATATATGGTACATCTATACTATGAGACATAATGGGGATGTTAAAAAAAGAACACGATAGAATTATATTTACTGACCATGATGTGTTAAGAAAGGCCTGTTACAGAGTAATATAAAAACAAGGAATCACTATGTATGTACATTTATGTTAGTATATACAGTAATTGACCCAACCATGGAGAGAAATAATGCAGTATACCTATGAACTTGTAAAATGGCTAGGAAGTAATAAAAGGGTTAAGGGAAATGGCTTCCTTAAAAGTCTTTAAATTTTTTTCACTTATTACAATTGATATATATTATTTTGTAAGCTAAAAAGATAAATTTAAAAACACTCAGCACTATAAAAATAAATTACTCAAAACACAAGAGTCAGTAATAAATCACTGAACAATCAACATATTTCTACCTATGGGGAAAAGACTGAAGTTCTCAATTCACTGCCAGTTTCCTTAGCATAGTAAATTACATAATAGGTATTCAAAAGAAAGAAAGTGGCGGGAAGAATAGATTTCTTTGCTGCCTGCTTGAAGTTATTTGCGTAAGAAAAAGTCTGAGTAAAACACAAAAAGTAATAAATAATGTCAATTTCAGAATTAAACATCTAAACAATCTTTCAAAGACCTAAAGATAAGATTTTGTATATATTTTTTAAACCTGAAAATAACCTTCACTGACATCAACTCTACCAGTCACAAGTAAGTGACCTTCAGTAGATACATATACTTCACTCAGGACCCTGACTGCTTTTGGCTCTAGCATCAACCAATTACCATGTATCTGAGTACCTGAACAATTTTTCAATATTATTCTCATTCATATTATCTATTCTTCAGAGTAGCTGAGTGCTAGGCGCTGTGCTATGTACCAGGATGCCACAAATTAGAAAATAGGCAATGCAACAGGTACTAAAAAGGGCTACACCTCTTTGCCTGGGGGTAGAGAAGGAAAACGGGTTCGCTGGTGGAGGGAGAAAGAAAGGATTCCAGGATTCCAGGTATAGGAAGAACAGGTCTGAGGAGAATGAAAGAACAAGGAGTGCTCAAGGAACAGCAAAAAGTTCAATGTGTGTAAATAAAAATAATACAACCAAATGTTAATAAAGTCAAATTGTAAGCTACTTCCTCATTCCTTCTAAAATAACACCATTTATTAAGCTTTCATCATGGAAAATTTCTAAAGAAAATACAGAGGCCAAGCATTCACTAGTAGAGACAAATACACATTTATAAAACACCATATATATTGGGTACCGTCAAGAAAAAAGGCTTTCTTTTACAATAGTTTTCCTTCAATGAACATACAAAAAACCTGATACCAACAAAGATTCAATTACTCTATACAGCGTACCTAATTATTTTCAGTTATTTCCCCATTCATCTCAAACCAATATTCTGACCATATTTTAAAAGTATCATGTTTTCAAAATTTTCATAAAGTGGGAAAGGAATCAAATCTTTTGTGCAGACTTTTAAAAAGAAATGAGAAAAATTAACTTCCTTTTCTCCACCTTGAAACTGAACAATTTCTCAATAGTAAGGTTTAGTACATAGTTTCACCAAATTAAGCTGTAAAAACACTAATGGAACTCCTTTTACTTTGAGGTGTACAATTATGTGATCATCTACAAAAGTTACATCTTATAATCAAATACTGTACATCATCTATTCTGTTGTCTTAATTTTAACCCAAAGGCTTATGAAAAGGGGTGTGCAAATAGTTTACAGTTCCAAAGATTTAAGTTCATGTCTTTCTCAAATTGACTCCTCCCAAGAATCCATAACATTAACCTCAAAGCCAGGCAAGCTGAAAAAGCCTAGGATGCTTGGTACAACACAAATACAGTCGGCTACAACAGGCAAGCTGGAGTGAGCAAAGCCACTGCATATCGGGTTACAGAGACTGTGGAGCTAGAACAGAAAAAGGGGAGTAAAAAACTACTTGCCTTCAAGATGCCTTTAAATATTCATACAGTACAGAAGATACATATATTTTCTTCATCTTTTAAAAAAGTTACTTTCCTCCTAAGCTTATTTTTCACTGACAACGTTTATAACCTATTATTACTTTTCTTTCTCCAGGGGGTTGGGGGGGGGGAGGTAAACTCCTAAGTATCTAGCAGTGAAAAAAGCATTTCTTGGTTCAATCATATTATCCTAAACCTCACCCTTTTACACAAGTGTTAGTTGATGCTGAGTCAACAAGTTTGACATTTATTTATTTATTTATTTATTTATTTTTACTTCTGGACCCTTCCGAAATTAATGAGACTACTCTAGCAACAAGAATTCATGCCAAATTAAATGTTTTGTGCTACTTCTTCAGTGCAGAAAAAAAAACCTTACACATTTTCAAGGTAGAAATGATTGCCTTTACTAAAATAAAATTTTCTAGGCAAAAGGCAAATGAAAATACCCTAATACTTTTTAACAAAGATGATTTTCAAAACCCGTAAGTTAAGAAATGTAAGAGGTTAGATACACTTATATATTCTCTTAACTTTAAAATTGCTTGCTACCTTAAATATCATCCTACATGAAAGAAACTGAATAAAAGTAGCAAAGGGATGAGAAAGAGCCAAAATCAACAACTGAAAACAATTCATAAAGCAAATAAAAGACTGAACCTCAGACACCAAAAACAGCTAAACAAGTTGGAGTCTGAAGTTAGAGTTGGAGTTTCTGAAGCTAAATCCAAATAATAAATTTAAAATTTTGATATCTGTTAAGTCTCTCTGTATACACAAAACTTCTAAATCCTCATTAAATGCAAATTAATCACTTCAAAAATCTGTTTTGGTAAGTAGTTTCCCAAATCAACTTTTTTAATTAAAAAATAATCTGATGGAAAATACTTGTTCGACTTTTTCAATCTATTGTATAAAATGTTTTTATAAATCACAAAAACCTGGGATCTTGTCTCTCTGTATACCACTGCTTTCAAGAGTATTTTAAAAAATAAATAAAAGGATCAACTATCATCAAGGCCTTACTGACAATTTTTGTACTGAAGTTTCACTCTAAAATTCATCCTCAAATATAGGACTACGGTCAAAGAAACAGACCAAAGAAGCAACTGCTCCAAAAAGAAAATGAATTAAGGTTTCCTAAACAATAATTTCAGGTACGACTTAGACAAAGCAGATATTCAAGTCTGTCTATTCTTAACAATCAACAATACAATACACCGCACTTAGCTTAATGATTTGTAAGGCAAAAACACAATTTCTCCAATTGCATGCAAACCATCAGTAAATAGTTTTGAATGGCATATAAATACCAGCACACTGTGCCACAAAATGAACTGACTTAAATAACACCTATATAATAGCTCTTCCAAAATCTTGTGTTAAACGTGTAACTCATAGAACATTTCAGTAGCAACTACAAGGGTATATTTAGTAAATGAGTGAGCATTCCACAGATGTTTGGTGTTTGACAATTCCTTTAAACCAAAAAAGAAACTCCATAGCTTCTGAGTAAATACACAAATAGTAACTAACATACTTTTGAAAAGTCTCCTTAGAACAAGTAACGGAACACTAACTATTTACAACGAAAACATTCAGTCTTCTACTGAAACATCATATGACCAGTACAGAAATGTACCTACCTGATAACTTCATGGTAAGAAAAATGTTTCTGTACAAGAATTGGAAGTATTAAAAGTCTTGATCCAGTTCAAGTTATAAATTTTAGTTTCAGCAGTCACTAGGCTGTAATCTCAAGTTAGTTACTTCTCTTTCGCAAATGTAAAAACCCAGGCTAAGGTAAAATGGAGGTGACTGAATCACACCTATCTAACTTGAAATGTAGGACATCATCAGTGAATTACTGTGAAATGCTTTTTTTATACAAGCAGATTCTATGTATTTAAACCTTAAGTTAATGTGGATCTGGTCTGACAAACATTACCAGGAACAGAGTGAGTGAATATTTAAAATCCAACTCTCCCCAGAAAAATCGAATACAGAAAGTCAATACAAGTATTTTTAAAAATCAGTCACAAAGTTCATTACTACACAAAACACCTGCAAGTTCAGATCACTAAGAAACCTTCATTCGTTCATGTCTCTCCTGTCAACTAATCCCGACAGCAGCCAAAAAGTTACTTTTCTTTCTTACCTACATCAGATGAAGATTCTTCTTCACAGTCCGATTTCCATGCCCAGGAATATTTAACTCCAAGAAAAATACGTGTCACTAAGTACCAAAAAGCTAAGTGTTCAGCACAGAAACGAAATGCACACAGGAGAAAATACCTGACAGCTTCCTCCCTACCTACCCCCAAAAGCCATTTAATCAGCTTTATAAAACAGCTACTGCTGAAGTACAATCGGAGCGAGTGTTTCTGCGGATCCCCTACACCAAACCCTAACTGGGAAACGTAAGCAACCGTCCCCACTCTTTCAGTCAGTCTGGAAGATCGGGCGAATTATTAGAGACTGACGTGCGCAGACTCAGGAGTTTGAGAGAAAGGTAAGCAGTGCACTCGAAGGTGAGTTTAAAAAAACACACAACGGAAAATTGGGAAAGAAGTTGGTCGGAAGATTAGAAGGAGGCAAGGCCAATGTCCGCTTCTGAGAGGACGGCATTGCAGGTGCATAACAGCGATGAACTTAGCATTTGGTAAAGCTGAAGAGTTCTACGAAAAGATCTGACCCGGGTAGAAAACACACAAATGTTGGTACGTGGCTCCCTGAGTGAGCCCTCCAAGAAGGATCACAGCCTGAGAAAGTCAATGGGTCCAAGGAGGCCAGCACCTGCCGGGCAACGCCACAGCACGGAACGCAGTCGTGCGCTGTACCTCCCGGTCCGAGGCCTCAGGGTCGGCCAGCAAGAAGTCGGAGCAGCCCCAGGGGCTCCGGGCCCCTCCTGGCCCAGCCCCTGTCCTATCTTCTCACCCCCCACAGTCTGAGACCGGACCCCTGCGAAGCTTCCGGCCGAACGCTCCCGGCAGGCGTGGGGCAAAAGGAGCAATATGCTCCTAGCGCTGCAAGTGACACTCACCGGCCCGAAACCTCGAATGAAACCAGCAGCTCCGGGGGCGGCGGCAGCACTGGCAGCAGGAACCGAACATCCAAAATGGCGGCTCCCTCGGCCACACCACCGCTACTGCAGGCGGAGGGATCCTTAGGAGGAAGGGAGTTTTTAACTAAGTTCACACACTATCACAAAAACTTCGGTCCCTAGCTTCCTCTCCTTGTCGATTCCGCGTCCTCTGCAACTTCTCGCGCCACCCCTCTCCTATTATCCAACAAAACTCGGACCCTGCCGAGGACTATTTGCCAAGGAGGAGGTGACTGCTCCTGGCTAGAGCGACGCAAAGCGTAGCAAGTACCGGGGCTGTCACTGATGACGCGAGACGCTGCTGTCGAGTCACCGCTGCGAAGAGTCTGAGCGAGAACGATCCGGCTGACTCTGGAGCCGACGGACATTGGTTCCGCTTGGGGGTGGGGATCCTAAGCTACCAGGAAGGGACCCGGCCACCTGAAGAGGGCGGGGCTAGCAAGGAAGAGAAGGAAGTGGAAGGGGCCAAGCAGGTGGGAACCGAGAATATTGATTTTTGGTGAGCCGCCCCTAATCCGCGAGAATCCCAAACTCTTTCTTATTACCTTTGAGACCTTAGCTTTCTCTTTAGGTTAAGGTCAGGAACATGCTCCAAGTGGTCTTGGATTCTGTGGTTTTGTGCTATCTGCAACATATTTTATAAAAAGGGGATGCCACAGAAGACTCCAAGCCCGGTATCATCACTCAACTACCTGCATTGGACAAGTCATTTAATATCTTAGGGCCTCAGCTTCCTCATATATAAAAGTAGGATTTGGACTAGTGACAGCCAAAATCCTTCCAGAGTGGGCTTTCTGACGGACTCCATGAACGAATGACCTGAGCCAAACACAGTCTAACCAGACAGTTCCTGGCTTGATAATTACTAACACCTGATAACGAATATTTTACATGCGAACTTAAAGAGAACTATGATATCTTGGCCCATTTAAAGGAGAGGTGACCTGTCTAAACTAAGAGCCTTCAAGTATATTGGCAATAAAGTACCCCTCAAAGTGAATAAAGCATAGTACCTGGTTAGATGCCAAACGGAACTGACTAACCATAAATCTTGAGTCCAGGACTTGTCATAGACAGGAGATTGTACCTTTTTCCTTAGCCACTGTCATGCAGGGATGTCAAAAGATTTTACAGAAATTGAACTGAGTGGGCCCACCTGTACAATTTTGTTCTTGACCTTACTGAGGCATGCCAAGTAGCTGGGAGAAAAAGGAGGTCAAGGACATAATAGTAGTAATTATTTTTTATCATTAAATGTTGATATCACAGTTTATAAAAGCATTTTTGTATGTATAATCTAATTTGACCTCCCAAGAATCTGAGTCAGACTAGATGAGCATATATAATTTAGTTTTACAAATAAAGACTGAAGCTCAGAGAAACTCATCCTAAAAGGCCCTCCCTCTCCCCTCCTTCATGGGGTTCTGCTAAAGCGTGCCACCTTGCAAACTAGAAAAGGGTACCCACCTACCCACCCCCATAGGCAGGGTGGAATCAACCAAGGGTGATGGTTTGAGGAGCAGAATACTTATGGAATTCAGTCACCTCATACCCCCTCCCTGTACTACTATATACAGCGCAGCCCTGGATCACAAAGCTAATGAATTTGTATAGATAGTTGTACAGTTGGCTCTCAGTATCCTCCACTTCCACATTGGAGAATTCAACCAACCATGACTGGAAAATAGTTGGGAATAAAAATTTTATATTGTTGCTGATGTGTACTGTGTTGTCAGTCCTACAAGGGTTGAGTCTGTACTGAATATGTACAGAATTTTTTGTCATTATTTTCCAGACAATACAGTGTGACAAGTAGTTATACAGCATTCACATTGTATTAGGTATTATAAGTAATCTAGAGATGATTTAAAGATTATGGAAGGATGTTCATAGTATAGGAAATTACTATGCTATTTTATATGAGGGAATTTGGTATCCACAGGGGGCCTGGAACCAATCCCCCACAGATACTGAGGGCTGATTGTAGTAGTGTAAAACTAGAAGACTCATAATTATATCTGAGCATGGATTCCTCTGAAGTATAGCCATGCATGAACACATGTTAAAGTACTATGGTTTGGGGCCCCCATAAAAAGAGGGAGTTTGCAGTTTGCAAAGCTGTTAGCTAAAGTATTTAACTTGCAACATCACAAAAATTTGCTTAGAGGTTGAATTTAAATGTTTATCATTGAGAATCACACACAAAAAAAGTTAAACCATCTTATTACGAAAGAGGAAGGAAATTTTTTCTACCATGCCAAATGGCAGATCATTAAAGAGAAAATGGAAAACATTGTAAAGTGTAAACCCTCTTCATGTATTTTTGACATATATTTAGATTTATAATTACCAAGCCCTCCTTCAATGCAACTTGCAACTGAAACTAAAAGCAATGGACCCAATATATAGCATGGTCCTCAGTATCTTCATTGCTTTTGGCGGCTAGTGATTCAAGTTTGGAAAGACTTACTCCCCATCTATTCAAACATAATCCCTAATTCCAGATAAATAAATTATAACACATCAATGAAACAGAATACTATTCAGCCAATAAAAATGAATCTATAGCTCTATCTTTATCATAGTCTGACAGATTTTTTTAAACATTACAAAATGGTATAAAATGAGCTTGTAAAAAGTGTATACTGTATACATAGAAAATGTTGAAGAATAAAATTAAAATATTAGAGAAAAATAACAAAAAACAAAAACAAAAAAGTTTTAAATTTTTAAAAGAAAATAAAATAAATATAAAATGGTTACCTTGGATAGTGGGATTTAGAGGATTTTTTGCTTTATTAAGTTTTGTTTTTGCAAGGATCATACTGTATTTTTATTTAAAAAAGACATATTTTGAAAAAAGTTCTTTTAAGATAATGTAGTTTTACAGATCCAAATGCTAATGGGTATTTTTGTTTTTTAAACAGCAACAGCCTATTGCTTCTTGGCCTTTTGGCTAAAATCAAGTGTAAATAGCAACAGCCTAAAGAAACAAAAATAAGCAAATAAATAATTAAATATATAAATAGCAGCAGCCTGAAAGGATTAAACAAATTTCCAGGAAGAGATAATGGCTGGGAGAAACAAATAAATACTTTTATGGTTTACTTATTAGTGACAGCTTGCAGATTTAACAAACAATAACCACAAACGACAAAAACAAAACTTTCGTTTCAGGCCAGGAACCAGATGCCAGTCCTGGCTGGGTTGAACTTGCCTTGTGCCCTGAAGGTGCTCACAAGGTGCTTACCATCTCTGGGTCTATTTCCTCAGCCAGCTAATATTTATTTATGACTGGCCCTATTCCAAAATGAATTCAAAGTGTCTTCTTATGCAGAGGGATCAAATGTGTGAAAGCACTCTGAAAAATATCAAGCGTCATGAGAATGTAAGTATAAAATTTTTGTGCCACCTCACAATTCAACTAAAGCACTTACAGATTACCCACTACAAATAACAGTAGTGCACTTTGTCTTAGAATTTACAAAAGCATTTGCATCTACATTGATTCATTTGCTTCTCACCCACCGTAGCTTGTAAACCACACAAGCATTGTAGCATAGTAGTTAAAAGTGTTGGTTTCTGGTGCTAGGTTGCCTGGGTTTAAAACTCAGTTCTTCCCCTCTTGATTGTGTGACCTGCAGCAAGTTACTTAATATTGCTGAACATTCCTGAACCTCATTGTACCCATCTTTAAAATGGAGTTAATAGAGAGATGCAAATTAAAACCACAATGAGATATCACTTCACACCAGTCAGAATAGCCATCATAAACAAAGCAACAAACAACAAGTGTTGGAGAGGATGTGGGAAAAAAGAACCCTAGTGCACTGTTGGTGCGATTGCAGACTGGTACAACCACTATGGAAAACAGTATGGAATTTTCTCAGAAAACTAAAAATGGATCTGCCCTTTGACCCAGCAATTCCACTGCTAGGATTATATCCTAAGAACCCTGAAACACCAATCCAAAAGAACCTATGCACCCCAATGTCCATAGCAGCACAATTTACAATAGCCAACTGCTGGAAGCAACCTAGGTGCCCATGAGTAAATGAATGGATCAAAAAACTATGGTACATTTACACAGTGGAATTATATGTGGCAGAAAGAAAGAAGGAGCTCCTACACTTTTTAACAGCATGGATGGAACTGGAAAGCATTATGCTAAGTGAAATAAGCCAGGCAGTAAAAGACAAATACCATACTATCTCACCTTTAACAGGAACCTAATCAACAAAACAAACAAGCAAGCAAAATATAACTAAAGACACTGAAATTGAGAACAGGCTGACAGTGACCAGAGGGGAGAGGGGAG
>PVKM010000865.1:8647-91379 GCA_004027735.1 Carollia perspicillata | reverse complement strand
TTGCTTAAAGTCTGGCTCTATACACATATCTGCCACCCTATCCCAGCATGGAAAATGCCCCCTTCTTGAGCTATTCCTTCTAGAATGTCTTTGGAGAGAATAGCATACTCAGCAGCTAGCCTATAGATGACCTAGACTCAGGAAAATGATAAGGCGGGAACCCCTCTTGGCTTTCTCTTATCTAATAAGAAATCAGAAGGCATGGGCTTCTGGATGGGCCAGTAGGAGATAATGATTCAAGGACTGAGCCAAAATTGAGTGAATGTTGCAGTGCTTGAGATACTGAACAATGTTTTAAGAGATGGGACATGGCAACGCGATTCACCCTCAGGCAAACAATCCCTGGCCATCAGGTCTTCTGACTCAGAAACATCAATGAAAGGCCAGGTTACAGAATGACCTGGTTTCCTGACCAGAGTCGGGATCATGTTCCTGAAATGGCTTCCCCATGTGGTATAGAGTATCGGCAGTAAAAGTGGCCTTCGGCATCAGCTAGTCCAATTCTCTTTTACAAATGAGAAACGTGAGATTGAAAAGCATCTGTTTCACCAATCCACTATCTCTTTTTACTATGAGCACAGGCTTGTGGTTTTGTCCCAAATGCCTAGCCCAGTAGTAGTCCCATGTGGAAGTTCAGTGAGAATTCAATGAACTAAAGTGAGGTGAGGCCCAAAGAGCTCCAAGGGCATATCAAGTTAGTGTCAGAATCCTGAGTGGGACCGAGACCCTCCAGCCCAAGTGACCTTATTACTGGTTCTGGTTACCAGATAGGTTCGCCTTTTTAGAGCCCAGAAGGCCTTGTCATTAAGAATGACAAACTGGAGGGCCAATCCCATCACTCACAATGTTGTCCATAATCCCAAGTCCTGCAACACTGGCCCCATTAGAAATCTAAACTTAAACCCATTTGCTCTCTGGGCACTCTTTTAAAAACCATCTTCAACTTGAGGTGATTGGTCTACATCACTTGAGTATACATTTCAAGATTATGTTTCTGTTCACTGCAGAGTTCCCCATGCTTAATACAGTACCCAGCCCGTAGTAAGTCCTTCACAAATATTTAATGAATAAACAAGTGAGTGAATAACCCAGTCACTCAATTTAGTTTCAGCTCATGGGTCAACAAGTATTAGAAGTAAATTTTCTAGAGTTCTGCTTAAGAAGAATTTAAGGCAGTTCTAAGGCTTTTTAGGGAAGACTGTAGTGATTATTTAGTATGGCTTGGCCTGGGCTCAGGGGCACATAGTATGTTGCGGGTATTTGTTATCGCCAGACAAGGTGATCAGGTGGTGGGAGAAAGAGAGAAGATGGAAAGGGCACATTTGGTTAAGTGATAGCAACAGAGAGTGGGAAATGAGAATCTAAGGTAGAATGAAAAATAGCTGTGGAAACCAGTGTAGAGATCAAAAAATTAAAAATGGAACTGCCTTGTGACTCAGCAAATCCACTTCTGGGAAATTATCCGAAGAAACTTGAAACACTAATTTGAAAGAACATAAGCACACCTATGTTCATTGCAATGTTATTTACAATTGCCAAGATATGGAAGCAGTCCAAGTGTCCATCAATAGATGAGTGGATAAAACACCTATGGGACATTTACACAGTGCAATAGTACTTGGTCGTAAAAAAGAAAATTTTACTGTTTGCGACAGCATGGATAGAACTGGAGAACATTATGCTGAGTGAAATAAGCCAGTCAGAAGAAGACAAATACCATATGATTTCACTCATGTGTGGAATCTAGTGAACAAAATGAACTAACAAGCAAAATAGAGACAGACTCGGATGGAGAGCAGGGTGACAGCTATTGGGGGTGGGGCGTTAGTGGGTGGAGGGGTTGAGCTAAAAGGAAAAAGGACTCATGGACATGGACAAAGTGTTGTGATTGCAGTGGGGAGCGGGTGCAAGGTGGGTAAATTGTAATGGAAAAATACGGTAAAAATAATAAAATAAAATAACTATCTCCACCTCCAAATTACTCTATGAGGCTGACACCATAAGAGAAGTTGTGTTCCTGGTGTTCCAAGTAGTTTTTCTCTTTTATCCACACTTGGCTTCCACTTGAGGCCTAGCTAAGGGTTCCCACCATCCCCCTGGGGTCTGCTTCAGGAGCCTCCTTCCTCCTCTGCCAGAGAAAGTCCACTTTAGGACCAATTTCTAACTGGGAGAATCTGAAGGAGCTGGCAGCACTTTTCCAGACTACAGCAGAGCCCTGCCTGGAGACTGGTTCTGATGAGTAGGAGATACCGAGCTCAGGTTCTAGGATCGAGTGGATCTGGCTTCTGCAAATTATGCTTTATTGGACATACAACAAACTATCTTCTCTGTATAAACTGGAAATAATCATACTACTACCACACCACACTACTGGACAAAATGGAACAATCTCTATAAAGGTATTAGTACACTTCGTTCACTTAAGATATCCTCCTTTCCCTAGCTCCATTTTGCTTGAGGCCAGTAGTTATAGGCAGCATCAATTTTGTTCCCAAAGAGCCACCATTGCTTAAGTGGATGGAAAAAAAGGGGGCCTCTCCTCTGTGATTTGCTGCAAGCGTAGCTGCTTTTCTGAGATCCTGGAAGCCAACTTAATATTGAGCTCCCTGGCTGGGGGCCCACAGCTAAGCCCTGAGCATATTGAACTCCAGCTGTTGAGTAGAGGAACAGCTGGAAATTACACAATTGACACCTAAATGGAAGCGATGATCCCTGCACAATCACCTCTCGATTACCTGCACACAGCTTTCTGCCTCAGCCTCGCTGATGTGTAAGTGGTTGTCCAGGCCCATGCTCAGCTCCCAAGCCAGCCCAAGCTGGAATGGGGTCAGTATAGTAGGGTGTGTATGTGTGTGTGTGTGTAACTGATTATCATAGCCAACTTCCCATACAGTCTGGGGCGTGCATATCGGTTACTATCATCGGTGCCTCTGCTTCCTAACGTATCAAGAAACCTGAAGCATTCCTTCAGACAGTCATACATGGGGCAGAGCAGAGCCATTCCTGGCTTTTGCTCAGCCCTGAGGCCTGCAGCAGCAATTGTCCCTGAGAGACTCTGTAAGGAAGGCAGAAAGGTGTGATAGGAAAAACACAAACTTCTGCCATGGCAAAGTCCAACTGCTGACCTTGGGCAAGTTATTTATTTTCTCTGTTTAACAAATACCTTGCCCAAGGTCACATTTGGGATTACCAACTTTAAAGTCCTTCTATCTAACCATTGGATATTACTGCCTTCCCGTTTTGACACCAGTCTGGTCTGATCCCTTATAGGTATCTGTACCTGCAGGCCTTGCCTAGATCCCTCCACCCCATCCACCACCACTTTCTCCAAAACAAGCTGGGGATGGCTTCCCTATATCCGGTCCAGTCTCTCTTTACCTTATAAAAGGCAAGGAAAAGAAAATAAGCATTTATGGTGTAACTACTATCTGCCAGGGCCTATTGTTGCTGCTAAATCCACCAAGTGTCATTCCTGATTTAGCGTTCAGGAATGTGAAATGCTAACAGGTGAGGTTTCTAAGGATCACAGAGGTAAAGTGCCATCTGCATTTGTGACCAGCAGGGGTGAAGAGGCAGCAGCTCAGCCAGATGAAAATGAGGGGACTCTGGCCTACAGCTCACCCCCTAATTTTGTGTTAGTGACCTAGGAGGAGGCCCATGGAGGTGACAAGAGACTTAAGGTGACTGCAGGACAGGGAAGGCACCCCATGGCAGAGACCAAAACAAAGGTAAAGGAATGGCTCTGAGTCCCCACACAGCCCTGCCCAGGAGAGGAAGGATTAGGGGAGGGGACTGGGGAGTGAAGGAAGCCAGGATGAGACTAGAGACTTTCCTGGTTACTTTTCATTGTTATTGAGACCTGTCATTTGACTTCTACTTCTTAGGGTGTAGCAGCCTAAAGGGAAGCATCTGTCATATATTTCCAGAAAGAGCATCCCCACGTCCTAACATGCATTTAGAAAATATGCATTGAGCGCCTTCCCAGGTCCAGACATTGTTCGAGTCTCAGGAATACAGCAGTGAACAAGACAGACAGGTCCTGCCTTTGTGGAGCCTTTGTGCCTGTGAAAGGGGACAGATGATAAACACACGAGCTGGTTGTCCTGACCCTGGCTGCTACCATCTTCCAAGTGGGGACACTGGATATCTGCTGGAAACATGGGGCGGAGGGTTGTCTTAAACACTCTCCCTCCACCCCTCATCCTCAGTGCTGGCCTTCAGGAATGTAAAATGCTAACTGTACTGCAACAAAAGACTCATTTCTATGCAGTGAAGATTAGCCCTGCTCAAAAAGCCAGCAGCACCCCAGTGGAGAACACCCTAGTAGAAAACACATGAAGAAATAAGAAGACTCTAACAAGTGGAAAATGCTAATACAGGAAAGAAAACAGGCTCAAGAGACAGTGGGGACAGTGGGACCTACTCTGGATTGGATGATGTAGTTGGATGGTGTCCTCCACAGAAGATGTATCCATGTCCTAATACCCAGATCCTATGGAGGTGACTTTATTTGGGAAAAAGGTCTTTGCAGATGTGATAACTTAAAAATCCTGACATGAGGAGATTCTGGATCATCTTGGATGATCTTGGATGATCCAGGTGAGCCTTAAATCCAATGACATGTGTCCTTATAAGAGAAAGGCAGAAGGAGAACTGAGTCAGACAGGAGAAGAGAAGACACAGACATACCAAGAAGACAGTGATGTGAAGGTGGAGGCAGAGATGGGAGTGATGTGTCTGCAAGCCAAGCAATGCCCAGGATTGCCACAGCCATCAGAAGTTCGGAGAGAGGCATAGAACACATACTGTCCCAGAGCCTCTGCAGGGCGTGTGGCCTTTAAAATTGCGAGAGGATGAATTTGTTACAGCAGACAAATCTGAAGAAGTCACATTAATGCTGAGACCAGACTGCTAAGAGAGACCAGCCACATGGTGAGACCCCAACACACTCTAAAATCTGACTTCTGTAGGTATGAGGAGAGGTCCATGCAAGAGACACAAGAGGGCAGCTTAACTGTGGGCCTGGCACCGCCTCCTGGGGTTCAAATCCTGGTTCTGTTAATTAGTAGCTGTGTGACTGTGGGCAAGTTGTGATCTGAGCCTCTTTTCTCCCCTGAAAACAAGCTTAATGACAGCGCTCCTCCTCGAGTTGAAAGAAATGAGTTAATAATCACTAACTCAATGCTTGGCACAGAGTGTGAGCTCTCCGTAAATGTTAGCTATAAACACTGTTATTATTATTACTATTATTTCAATTTGAAGTCACAAATGGCCAGAATCCTCTTTCCTGCTCACAAAGACTTAAGTGGGAAGGCTGAAGCATGTTTGTAAAACTATAAAAGTACCACCTTTTGCCAGCTGAGTGTTCAGGGTCAAGACTTCTTATTTCGAGTCAGTGACCTGGATGAGGCCAGAAGGGAACATCTAGTCATAGCCCAGCTCCCAGGAGGACAGCCCTGGAGGGTGGTAGTTCAGCAAGAGCTGTGCGTAACTTGCAGGTTCCTGCCTCTCAGAGATCCGCATATGCACCAACCAGCTCCTCCTTTAAAGACACAGAGCCGCCTGATCAACAGATGACTGTCAGGCCCTCTGATCCTGCACCTGAGGGCCTGAGGGAAGGGAGAGGCCCACTGCCGCTCCTTTCACAGCACGTGAGGAGCTGGTTTGGCAAGGCAGTCCTGTACCACACCCTCCCCTCTTCAAGCATTTGAGGCCTCCAGAAAAAAAAAAAATCTCCTGGTTCAGATAAAGGGGTTTCAAGAGGAGGGGCAGGTACCCTATCTACAACACCTGCCAGAGAGGGCCTGACACTGATTCCTAACCTGCGATCAGCAAGTCCAAGTGCTGTGCCCTTCCCCAGTGCCAATGTTAGGCTGAACAAGGTCAAGTTGGGTCCCTCTGGGTTTCAACCCCCCGTGGATCAGCCAGGAGAGGAAGCAAGGCTCTGGTAGAGAAGGGGAGGCCACTTGGACATGTTGGGGGCTGAGCAAATACTGAGGTAAGAACTTGACTAGGGGGTGGATTGATTTAGTTGGTCAGTAGTCACGTGGACCTACTACATCCCAGCCATGTACTGGGTTCTGGGATATAAAGATAAGCTAAATTAGACAACCTTGCCCTTCTGGAGCTGACAGTGCAGTGGGGAATCTGAGTCTAACTCAATAATTACACCAACAAGTGCACAATTATAAAGTCAGATCAACCTGCTCAGGCCACCCTGCCTTCCCCAGTGCTGTTTCCCTGGGGCTTTTTGCCAAGCTTCCAACCTCTCTAGGCTCTGCATTCTCTAATCAAAATCGAACTCTGGTCTCCACCAACCAGACAAGTGACCCTGCCGGCCACATTTGTTCATCTTGTGCCCACAGAGGGGACTCTCCTCATAGTTCTATCAATGTTAGGTATTCACCTTAGTCTCTGAACTAGTCTCTCCCTCCAAGGTGTGCAAATTAACTTTTCCTCTTTATGGGTTTTCCAAAAGAGAAACATTAAGAGTTACTTAAACAAGGGAAGATGGATCACTTCTAACCAAAAATTCTGTACTTATCAAGTACAGATAAGTTTCCAGGTGTGGGCTGGGTGTACCACCCAGATTCGCACAAACATTCCACCCTTTTCTTCCTTCTCACAGTTATGAGGTTGACAGGTGCTGGCTTCTGTTCCCCGGAGTGCAGCCAAGAAAGATAACTCGGAGGCTGGTATCTGTGGAAGAGGTGGAATGACACTCCCCAGTTCTGGACTCCTAACAATTCCGAAGTTTTCTTTGCTTACATTAATTTTCTATTTCTACAGAGTAGAAGGAGTTGTCATGCAAAAAGGTCCCTGGCAATTTACACAACGTTCAGTCCAACCATGGAGGCAGGCACCCTGGTGGTGGCTGGTAAGTAAGAATGTGTGTGAAACCAGTGATTATCAGAATTTGAGGCAACAGGATCGTTTGGGAAGTGGTTGCTCCCTTTGACATTGGATGGCATTACCAGTGGGCCTGGAAGCTAATATGGCTCTAAGGTTAAAGTGTCATATATGGGGTTATGACTAAAAATATCTCCCTGCTCTTCATGCTTTCTAAGACATCTCCCAGTATCTCTTAGGGCTGAGAACTGAGATTAATTTCTCATGTCATTTTAAAAGCCAGACACGTTTCGTATGGAGTGCAATTGTGGGTGTGTGTATGCATATGCTGCTCTAAGCATTAGAAATGGGCTTTGTTGACCCCTACGCCATCTCCTTAGCAAACAAGACAAGGCCCATTTCCATGTATTCAGACTTACCAGACCTAAGTAAGAGCCAAAGAATTCACACCTAGTGGGAGAGACTCAGTGTGTACTCAAGTGAAGATAGTGCACGGCACAACATAAATGCCGTGAACGAGGTCCACAAAATTCTGTAAGGAGGGACAAACTTTACCTCTGTTTGATTTCATGGGTCCTCAGAGGTCACATCTGTCCTTGAGGGTTTCACTGTACAGCTGAGGTCCTTGTGGACAGGCTGCCTGGCAGGAACAAAGGTATGGAGGGCAAAGAGGAGGAAGTTCAGAGTGAGCTGAGCAGTGAGGAAACCCCTCCAGGTGTTCATTTCAGGGGGCCCCTTGGAGACTTCATGCTAACGCATCCTTTGCTTCTTTCGACCCGCCATCTCTCACCTCCTGAACCTCCGCCGCCGTTTAGAAACCCTTCTTCACCCTCCTCAGCTCTAATGGCTACGACACCGTCTCCACCCGGGCTTTCCACAAGTGCTTTGTCTGCTGTGCAAGTGGCCTGGCCGCACTGAGGAGGCAACAAGTTTCTAATCTCTAAGTAGCTAAGCCATGGCAGAAAGTCTCCTTGTTTGAAATATAAATAACACAAGTGTCTGGGCATTATGCACCCAAACCAGAAAAAATATATCTATTGGTTGTCGATGCTGGAGTGATGGTAGTTACGTTGAGGATGACAGCATAGGGAATATGTTCAGATGAAGGTCTGGGCTACAGACCCAGCAAACCCGAGAGAGGGAAGCGAATTTCCAAGAGAACAAGTGACTCGTTCAAGGTCATCCAGCTAATGAATGGGGGGACCCATGTCTTCTAAGTTCTTTTCACAACACTTTGCTGCCTAAATAGTGTTTAATATTCAAACCTAGGAACAATATCCACTTCCATCTTCATAAATAAGTTACAGGTGTCTGAAAGTGGCACTACTGGGTATTAGCACTTACATTAGAAATCCCAAAGTTAAAAATAGTTTTCAAGCATGGATTTTTTCTTCAAAAGTTATGCTTAGATGATTCTATAATTTTGGCAATTAAATGCACTCTCATTATGTGTCCGTTGACACTGACTTCCCGTGCTTTTAGAGAAGTCTAATGCAGAAATTAAGAACTCTGGAACCAGACTGCCTGGTCTTGATTGACATGTTAAAGTACAGGACTTCAAGCAGGATTCTTAACCTTTCTGTACCTGTTTCCTTAGCTAGTACCTACCTTACAAGTTTGTTGTGAGGATAGAATGAGTTCATCCATATTAAGTTGTTAAAATGGTTCCTGGCACGTGGTAAGAGTATAATAAAAGTTTGCTGCTATTATTGTCATCAGTAATATTGTTATTTTACATAGCAGAAGCCCTTAATCCCCATATTAAGGGCTCAGAATTGATCAGACTGAAGTATGCCACAGTAATCCTTGTCCATGCATCTCTACTGCTTATGACCGTATCTGACTTACTCAAGCACCTAAATCAATTATGGTCCAGGCAGGAGAGAGATGAAATCCTCAAACAGGTAAGAAGGGAGACTTTGATGGAGAGACCATTTATAAAAGTATGGGAAGGATTAAAGAAAACCAACAAGGGGCAGTGCAGAACCCTAGGACTAGCAACAGGGGGAGCCATGGCCACTCCTTGGTCTGAAAGGACGAGGGCCGGGAATGGTTAGTAGAGCCAAAAGAAAGAGCTAGAGCTGTGCTACAGGGTCACCTGATAGGAACCACCCCCTTCAGAAGGGGCTGTACCATCCACAGTACTCCAGCAAAGAAGGAGCCAGGTCCCATGTTCCATTCTCCTGCTGGTGCTTGCCACTGACCAAACCCAACCACAGCCGAAGGGCAGGGGAGGGTGAGGAGAGCAATCTGGAGAAGTGAGCCTCCTGGGGCACAGGGCTGGATAGAGACAGGTGGGAAGTCTGGAGGGGCCAGTGGAGAACATCCAACACCATCCCTTTTCTCACTTTGCTATGACATCCTGTAGAAAATGTACCAATAATAGCAATATGACCTGAACCATAATTAGGGGAACAAGAGTTACTCCTTAAAACTTCCCTACTGGAATGTGGCTTATTAGAAAAATTTTGGCTCAGTATTTTTCCTACAATTTTAAATTTTTATAATACTTTGCTGCAACTCGACTAGTGTGGCCTAAATAAAACACAGACCAAACTGTAAAGGATGTGAGTCTTAACACCTGAATTCTGAGTTCAGGTACTAGTTCTACTTCTTGCCACCGGAATGAATTAAGTGTAAGAACAGTGAGGACAGGTGATGTAAGATATGAGAAACATTTAACCAGCACAAGCAACAGGTCTCGCTGAGTGCTTCGATGTTGGGGGTCACTACAGGAGAGTAAGTAGGAAGAAGCAGGGAAGCTGGGGAAGCTGTGGACTGAGCTCAGGGAGCCAGTGGGGAGGAGATGGCTTCTCTTTCCTTGCAGGAGCACCTATCGTTCCCAGTCTTTCTTCAAAGTCCTAAAGTGTCTCACTTTCCCAGCAAATGGGCTCAGGAGGAAATATTCTTGCTGGTAGTGGCCACTAGGTAGCTGAGATCTGAACTGGCCCAGGCGCCCAGCACAGAGCTGCCACCTTGGAAACTCAGTAAGTAGTTTAGACTGATTCCCCTGTTAACTAGGAATTTGCAGTCTCAGGAGAGGGATAATTAGCACTCATGGTGCAATTTGGCTTGTCCTCAAGTGAAAGCTGCAAGGAGACAATCAACATCAAAAAGCCTCTTCGTCCGGAAGTCTGCAAGGAAGTGGCTAAGGATGGAGCGATTTTGATTTTGTGCTTTTAATTTTCAGCTGAACCAGGTCCTAATTGGAACAATATCATTAATTACACATTTGTCCCCATGTGGTCTCTGAGCCCAGAATCTGTTGCAGACAAGGATCCCTTCCACGGGGTAGTGTACTGCCATGTCCTCTGTCTCGTGCTGCTGTTAAAGGCAGTGCAGGATGGCTTGTTTGGCTGCTAAGATAGCAAATGCAGCTGGCAAATTTATTGGGTTTACCCTTCCCTATCCAAACAGATTGCTTTTTTCCTTCCTTGCTGATGACATCCCCTGCGAAGAATTGCAATAATTAAGACGTCTGGTCACCAATGTCCAAAAGGAGGGAGATGTGCTTTCGTAGCTAACTCCCAGTGGAAGAGCTTCCCCAGATTTGCTTGAGTCGTAGACTTTGCAGACCCTTCTGAACCAAACGATCAGCTTCTCTTGAGCATCTGTGTGGTGCTGGGATTGTGGGGACATATTGCACATTAAATCATGGCCCCAGCCATCCAGTAGCTTAAAGTTAGCAAGACAAATACAGACGCATCAGCACGTGATCAACGGTGTAAGTCAACCAGAGGACCTGAACTTCATCCTGACTCCACAGAGCTTCGGGTCAGGAAATACCTCTGAGCTACATACTCCCAACATTTCCACCTGCACAAGGGCATCAGATGCCGAGCTCACAGGACTGCTGTGAGAATTAAAATTGAGACTCTTTGTGAAAACATCTTAACAACAATTGTATTCATTATTACTTATTGTGGATTACAAAAGTAAATTGGAAATAACTTGATTCCCTAGCAATGCCAAATGCAAAAGTAATTTTTGGTTTTATCCACTTTTTTTTTAAAGATTTTATTTATCTTTAGAGGGGAAGAGAAGGAGAGAGGGAGAGAAATGTCAATGTATGGTTGCCTCTCTTGCATCCCATGCCAGGAACTGGCCTGCAACCTAGGCATGTGCCCTGACTAGAAGGTTTTATCCACTTTTAAAAATTAGTTAGCCATCTAAAAATCTACTTGGAAAAAATATAACATATTCATGTTATACTGTTATATGTAAAACTGGAAATACAAATTTCCATGTGGTTCAATTTCAAGTTTGTAGAAACAGTGTATAGGAAAAATGCAAAGAGAAACACCAACATGTTAAATTAAATATTAAATGTGAAAATGGCATCTTCCCTGGCAGCAATAAGCACATCCAGTTTACAGATCTTGGTTTCTAAATAATGTTCCCCACTAAAGGGAAGCAGGAATCTTCAGAGAGATGGCTGACTCCAGGGCTGGAAATGGGCAAGTGTAAGATATACTTGGGACATCATCTTGTCCCAAACAGTAGGGAAGCTCTCCAAACAATGACAGAGGGGGGTGAAAAGGACACGGAAACCAACTTGAAGCAACTCCCACTGGCCAAATCTAGGATAGTTCGAGAATCTAAATAAGTCATAGTAATGGATTATAACCCATCGACTAAAATAGGAACCCATGAATTGATACTGAAATTAATTAATTAATTTCAGCATGGTATAATTTCAAGTCTGTAAAAAATACTATGTAGGGGAAAATGTGTTGATTTATCAATATAAATAAAAAATTGAAGAGAATGGGAAGCTATTCCTTACAGTAGAATTTCAGCTAATGAATGAAGAATCATAAAATTAGAAACTCACTATTTGGCAACCATAGTAACAAGTAATTCGAGCAAGAATCATCAATATATGCTAATTAACAGGTGAAATTGTGCTGAGAAACAAGATATCTACCTTGTCTCAAAGTATCTTCTAACAAAATACTTATTAATTTCACAGGGAAAAAGGGTAACTTTACATGAAGAAGCCTAGTGATACCACCTCAGCCAAGTGATAAATCAACATTCTTAGTAATGGGACGAATTTCTATCCTGTGGCTGATATAACGTAATAATGATAAGGACACTGCTCTGCTTCTCTGATGTCCATGCCAAAATGCATAGTTTGAGTTCAGTCATGAAGGAAAATTCTCACCTAAATGGAGGGATGGTGTAAAAACTGGCCAGTACTCTTCAAGAGTGTCAAGATCATAAAAGAAAGAAAACAGAAAGACTGAGGAACCAACTGTTCGGGATTAACGGAGATGAGAGAGACCTGCAAACTACATTTAATGCACGGGCTGAGCTCTTGCTGCTCCACATGCATCTAATTCAAACTTTACAGGTTGTACATGAGAAGTAGTTGCATCCTTCAAGTCCCGAAAGTTTGGGATTCTCTCTTTTCCCTTTACTTCTGAATGCGTCTCTTTTTTTATGGTCCCGTGTCACAGGCAGCTAAGAACAACCAAGCCACAGTAGGTCTCATGTTGTTTGCCAAGCTGTTCACCTAAAGCCGCAGCTTCATTGGGTAAATCATCCGTCTTCCATGTTATCTCAGAAAATAGTTTTACCAAACGATTGGCCACGGCTGAACACGAGGAACGTTGTTACCACGTTCAATAATAGTTTCTTCCCTGCCAGCTACTTGACTCAAAAGCCAGTGCCCCATAATTTGGTTGTTTTTGTTTCAGTTTTGTTTAGTTAGGGTAACACCCCACTTCTGGTACCAATTTCTGTATTAGTCAGATTTCACTGGGTAAGACCATGTTAACAGCCTAAGATCTCAGTGACTTCCCCAAACAGAGGTTTCTTTTTGTTCCTGCGTAATATGAGCTGTACCCAGTGAAGGCTGGCTTACACATTGCTACAGAATGTGAGTTCCTAGTGCAGAATGCCCGAAGGACAAGCTCCAGTGCTTTAGAGATGGCGTTGTAATAACCCGGAAATCCTGCAAGAGGGAAGAAACTGCCTCCTCCTGCTGTATTTTTTGAAACAGTGAGTGACTTCACCATCTATCTGGCTTCTCAAAGCTACAAATAGATAGATGAGTAATCCTCTCCTCCTCCTCTCCTTCACCCCCTCCATCCTCCAGCCACGAAGTAAAAATATCCCTGGTAACGAGCGCATTACCTGACTCATTGTGTCGTCTCTGTAAATGTTTGTTGTTGTTTACGTTAATCCACAAAAATATCTGATCAAAAGAAAATCAATGTTTATTCAATTACTACTCTGAAGCAGGGACTATAGCTCTCTTAGCTGTTAAGTGATAACAACAAGGAAACAAACCCAGCCCTGTCCCCTCACTGAAATGTTCCTGCTCTTTCTCTGTATGCCATGCCTCTAACAGTAATAGCTTCAGGGGATGACCTGAGGACCAGAAGGACAGGCCTAGGCAGATCCTTGTTTGCCATGATCTCATCTCTGGCTGTGCCTTCAAATATGCTGTCTGTAAGGGGTACCTTGGACTACTTATTGATTAAGAGTAACCCAGGACACACACCCAGGGTCATCTTCACCTTCATCTGAAGGACTTGAGAGCATGACTCTGATTTAAGAGAATTCTCGTGAGAAGCATTAGTCTCACCCTTTAAACTCCAGGACTCCAGGATTACCCAGAGGGGAGAACCTTATGTTGCTTGATTCACCCGGCCATTCTTCTCATTAGCCAGGAAATTATGAGAGTAACACATCACTAAGAGCCTTGGGTTGAAAAAATTGATCACAGTTCATAGTAGCTAGTCTTTAAAGAAGATGACCCCCAATGAACCAGACTTCCCAGAATTCATGTTCTGGTGTTGTCTCCTCCTACATTGAATCTGGCATGGTCTGTGACTCATTTGAATGGATAGAATGCAACATTATGCTGTGGCAGTTCTGGGCCTTAACTTTAAGAATACCCGATGGCCTCTTTTACACTTTCTGGAGCCCTGAGCTGCCACAGAAGAAATCTGGCTACCTGCAGGAAAGTGCACTTGGAGAAACCAAATGGAGAGGCCACGTGCAGAGGCAGAGGTCCCAGACTGCATGGAGACAGAGAGAGACCCAGCCTTCTCCGTTTGCCAGCTGAGGTTAGCCTTCTAGTCAACCTTTCCTGATCGCCACAGCTCTTATGAAAGGCGAAATGAATAATGGCTGGGAAGGTGCTATTTAAAGTCTGCACAGGCACACAGGTGTGTGTTCTCTTAATTCAAGCAACCGTGCATGTTGAGTACTGAGCTTAGTCAGACCAGGGGATGAAATAGGAAAGGGGATAGCAACCTTATTCTGAAGGACCTCCCATTGGAAAACAAAACACACCTTATATGCAGAGATGACACTGTACACTCAGACATTCTCCCCCTCCATTCCTGTCAGACCCACAGAGGTGGGAAGGAAGCAAAGAAGGTCAGTAGTGGGGGACGGGTCTGGGGGTGGCGTGTGCCTCTGAAGGTCAGAACTTGTAATGAGGCTGTCACACCACCTCTCCTAGGGGAAACAGATTTGTTATGGCACATTCTGGGGAAATAAACTAACTTGGCATGGGCTCTGCTGGTGAAGCTTCATTTCAGGGAGCAGAATCTTGGAGAAGACAGAGAAAGGTGATGTGGCACTGTCCCCAACGTACTAGAATTCTGGCTGACCCTTCTCTAGGGAATGCCTGGAATGCTTTCTAGTCCTTGGAGAGAGATCAAAATTTCCTGAAATAGAGGCACAACAGGGGCAAGACTAGAGATACACTAATAAAGAGAGAGCATGATGGATTCACAGTGTGTGGGGCCAAGAACTGAAAGGAAATAAATATGGGAAAGTTAAATTCACTTCCGGTCATAGTGGCCCTCGGGGGTCAGGGCAGCTGCACAGGCTGCTGGAGCCACTAAACCGGGTGTTACGGACAACCTGCCAGGGCTGACACTGAGCTGCCTTCTCAGTCACCACTCCACGTGCCAGGTCCTGCCCCAGGAAAGTACCCTTCTCTAGGCTTACAGATTCCTGACAAAAGCTTACTGCTTTCCAAGCATCTCAGCTTGAGACGTTCATGGTTATAAGGTGGACAGACTTTTCTCAAGGCATGCTGGGACTTCAAAAATATAGACTGATGGGACGGACAAGAAAAAGGGACTGATCCTGCATTAAGGGAAAGGCCGAAGGACCTTTTTAGATGTTCAAATGAGTATGATGAGCCCAAGCTTAAAGTAAGCTGGAGTTTCTATCAAAGAAAATTTACTCAGTGGGCCAACTATAACAACAGGAAATCCAGTTTGAATAAATCCATGTGTCAGTAATAATGGTAAATCGGCAATTCAGAGGGTGCGTGGGGCCATGAATAACCTCCAGGCCCACTGACTAATGAGCTGCATGTAACGCAGCTCGTTCTGGGATTTGGTGTGTAGAGAGGCTGATCATACGAATATTCTGCCAGTCTTAGACTTTCCTCAGAAGGATGGACCTGACAACTTGAGAAATCAAGGATTTACCATCTCAGGGATCAGTTTCCTCCAGTTTTCTAAAACTTTTGTTATTAGACCCATGCAATTCATATACATACATATATATATTGCACATAAATTGCATATATATGAGATCATATCAAAGTGTGGGTCATGTTCCAGGGGACCAGCTAACTCTCAATACATATTTCTATATTTGATGCACCTAAAAGTCCATTTCAGCCCTGTGACTAATGACTCAGCAACTCTCTTCGACCAGGGCTTAGAACTAAAGACATCTCCCCTGCTTGAAATTTTACCTTAACCACCTTGACCCCCCTGTCAAAGGTCTGTAAGTTGATGGATGATTAACTCATTACTCTATCCCACCCTGACAACATTCTTAACCACTGCCTCCTTTTCCCAAGCAGGTCATACTAAAAGATTTTTTTCATCCTATTCACCCTTATATGTGTACCTACACCTCTTCTCTGCTCAGGTAAACCCCGTATACCTCACAGAGACATTTTAATGAAGTGAGCTGGAAATACAGACACCAAAAGACCATAAAACTATTTTAGTCATAGAACTTTTTTTCCCAAACACTATTTTACACAGTGGACTGGTATATACATGTAACAGATATGTGCTGAGCTGCTCTGGATAAAGTCAGGGCTGGGGAGGGAGTTTCCCAAGGCAGATCTTCAGGCCTTTGAGGGCCTCAGGGGCTCACTGGGCCAAGTTAGAGAACCACTGGCCGGGACCAGTCACATAACTTACAAAGAAGAATGCTGAGCCTGAAGAGTGGCAGGAATTTTCCCAGAGTCACACAATAACTTGATTTAGAGCTGAAACCAGAAACAGTCTCTACTCTGACTTTCTACACAGTGATTTCTATACTCCATCTCTAAAATTTATCCAAGATAACCATGGAATCAGATAATCATGTTTATCAAATATATCCATTTGACTTGGTTCATCTGATTTGGGAAATGTGTAAAATGACAAATCTAACATAATGTGAAAACATATTTTATTAAATTCATGAATCCCTATTAGATCATTATAAAACTTTTATTTTGGGAAAAATCAGAAAATGCTCGCCTTGAATAAAAAGCATATATTGATTACATTAGAGAAATGATTCAAATGTGCTTCGAAAAATACATTTTTCTAATAGTCACAGAAATCATTTTTCTGTGGAAAACTAAGCTACTAATTCAAGTAGACTGAATGTGCCTGTTCAATGCAAAGAGCTGGAATCAGCACTTTCTTGAAGAGCGCACACACACACACACACACACACACACACACACAAGTTGCCAATACCTGCACAGCAGGGTGGAGTTAGCCAAGGGACTCAAGTTTTATAACATGCATATGGTGACCATATTTTCTACACAAAAAATTAGGGCACATATTGACAAGTAAGAATGTCCTTTTGGGGACTGTGGAGTAGACAGAGCAAGCAGGTCTGCTGCAGAGAACCTCAAACATATGGCACAGAAAGGCTACGGAAGCAATTTTCTGAGGCTTATCTCCTTGTCACGGGGGTAGAAAGCCAATGTGTACTCCCAATGTCTGGGTCCTTAACTTTCCATTGTCCTCCTAAGGCAAACTTTGTGAAGATTAAAGAAGTCTTTGAAAAGTTCAAGTGCTATAGAAACATGCCTGGCCATAATTATTAACAACACGATAAAATATACAATTTATTAATTGATATGCTGGACAAAATATTTGTTCACTCCTCAATTCAATAAATACTAATCTGCCTCTTTTGTATTAGGTGCTATGCTATGCACTGAGGATGTGGGATGAACTAACCTTGATCGCTGCCCTCATGAAGCTTGCCGTCTAAAAGGCAGTAAGTATATTAATATAATGTTAAGTGTTGCTGAATAGTCAGTCACAGTCAACAGTCCCTGTGCCATCCTTTCAACCATTTCTGTGTGAGATAGTAGAACACGCATGACTGTTAACATCAGACCTAGGCTTGCATACTTAGTAGCTGTGTAAATTGGAACAAGTCACTTCATTGTTTTGAGCCTTAGCTCCCTAGCCTGTTATGCAGGCATAAATTAATAGCCTCTCTTCGGGAGAGAAGACTAAATGGGATTGTGTATATCAAATGCTTTTACTGAGACAGCCCTATAGTTTTATTCTTTATAGTAAAGGTATGCAAGTGACATGCAAAAATAATGTCAGTTTATTAAGGCATCTGGATAAATAATCTTTGCAGAGTAAGTTATAAGCCCCCTTAGTCCTGTTCACTCAGACTCAGAAAGAAGTGACTTGCCTTAAGTAAAGCACTGTCTTTCTTCACTACTCTGTGTACGTCCCTGGTATGAATGTGATCAAATTGATTTTACTAAAGTTTGAGAAATCAGGCAATAGGTGTGGCCTGCCAGTCATGGGTTATCATGCAAAGACCTGGGTCCTCATAGAACACACAGGGGCTCTTCTACAGGTGGGAGAGGGAGCTCTGCTTTTTTAGGGGATCTGGATTTGAAAACTAGTACATCTGTCATCTTAGGAGCTGGGTGATGGCTGGTGAAATGGCCTTTGTCACAAGGAGCTAGATCTCTAAGCAAAGCATGGCTTGTCAGCCAGACATCATTCTTTAGTTTGTTCTCCAAGTGCATTTGGCTCTCCTCATCTCTAGTTCTAATAAAACTGTGTGACAGTGGCCAAGCCTTTTACACTTTGCAGAAGAATCCTGAGGCATTATGGGTAGAAGTCTATCAGGACCATTTCAATTCCTTAACTTCTCTCAAATATTTGATGTCCACCTTTCTGAATGGCCAAGATGGCATGCCACCCCTCCAACAGGTTTGTCCGTAACCAGAGAAATGGCTATGGTTTGTCTTCAGACAAAAGAGGTAAGTGGAAGGTCTTGAAGGAACATGTTACATCGACACCCCTACATCCCCCCCATGTTCATGATATGACTGAGTGTTAGCCCAAGATTGCCCAAGCAGCCTACACTCTAGCCAGTGATAGCTTTGTCACCTTTGTTCCCGTTGCAGACAAAGGAGTGAGTGTAGCCCCACCTGAACCAGCCAATGGGTAGCAGAGGAACAGGAGTGATTCTGCCTGTAATACTCAATTCTGAGGAAGCCAAACTGAGTGATGAAGAAAACGATCGGGATCACTGGAGACAGGAAGCACGTGACTTGGTGTGCATCTCAGCAGCAGTGGCTCAGCCTGTGGTTCTCCGCTGGCTGCGCTCCAGAGGGCCCGACTCCAGACATGTAGGCAGTGCAGACAGAAAAGGAACTCTCTGGAGGCCAGAAAAGCCAACCAGGCACCTGGGAACTTAGCCACCACTGACATGTACGGCATTCTTGCCATAACAACTGGTTAAAGGTAATAAACACCCTCTTATTTAAATGGCAAGTGACTCGGACTGTTCGTTTTCGCTTTCAACAATAGTATGAAAGAAAAGGATTCAAAGGGAAGAAAACTAAGCCTGACTTGTTCCCTGAGCACTGAGACAAGAATTAAAAGAGACAGCCTATGTTAATGCAGAGACCATCAGTGGGTCCCCAAATGGGTCCCCTCACTTTCCTTGTCCCCACACATTCCTCCTGTCAAAACTCTTAAGGAGAAATTTTCTTTGGGGGATATGATATAAATGATGGTTGCCATTATATCCTACTTTTCAAATGTATAGACTCAAACTCCCTATGCATACTTCTTCAGGTACCACATACTTTTCTTCTGAAGTCACATATACTCCCTCGGGTGTGACAACTGTCTGTCACCTGCAGGTGCTACCTGAGGTCCCCACAGGTGGGTGACCAACCACTGATGACAGAAAGTTCTGCAAAGTTCCTCTTCTCAGAAAGTTCTTTTCTTCTTTCTCCTTCTTCACAAATGTTTTATCATCTTCATCATTTTGTTACCATGTCTCATGTTGTAACAGGACCAGAATTCCTCTGTTTTCCCTGATGGTAGCCTTGTCTAAAACTCCAGGCCAGTTACATAATCAAAGTTTTAACTCAGGTAGATTGATTTGGACAGTAGACCTTTGTATTTGCTGTCAGTGGTTCCCAAGTCACTTTCAGCCATCTTCAGGAATCTGCGCCTGTTCTCTGTGTCTCACACACACACACACACACACACCCTCCGCCCTGAATACTAACAACGTTTGTGTGCTGTTTGGTTGACTCCCATTTACAACTGTCTTTGGACAGAGGTGTGCATGTCAGCCTCAGCTCTCTTCCTGAAGACATGCCAATCCCGCCTGCCTCTCAGCCTGGGTGAGCCCACCTGCACGACTAAAAGTTACCACATCATTTGCTCTGGAAAACTCCGTAGACCTCGAACAGATATTCAAAGTGTTTAGGGGAAAATAAAATACCTTAACAGCATTGCCAAATAACTTGTGGGGAGGGAGCCTCAGAAGTCACCACAGGCCTGACTGGAAGGCTATGAATCTTTGCAAAGTAAAATCCTTTTAGTACAGGATCCCTCCAGGCAACAGAAAGTGCCCTTGAGTACATAAAGATGGATGCGAGGCTGCTGTCCACACCTCCGCCTGCAGCAGGACTTGTGCAGTTTTTTTTTAATGGTGTTTATCAGGTCTAGGTTGTTTTTCTAGCTCAAAACTGAGACATGAAAATGGAATTTTTAGCCAGTAACTCATACATTTAGATTCCTGGTTTTTAGGTTTTGGAAAAAATGCACCTAGTTGTTTTCTTATTACAATACTGCTGGTTTTGTTCACCGGTCCATGTTTTTCTTGGACTGTGGTGGAGTGGAATGTTTTAAATTATGGGCTTTTGCTTTTTAGCCTCCAATGTCTACTAAATAAGTCCATCGTCTAATTCTAAAATTGTGAGGCAGCAAACATGCACTTGTAGCCAACAAAGCTACATTTTTATTCCAGAAAGGGTATTTCTGTTCTAAATTTACAGCAAAATAGCTCTGGAGACAAAGGCAGGATTTCGGCCAAGCCAGACGTGCTTCTTTATAATGGCATGTGGCTTCCAGTGCCTTGCTAAGTAGTCTACCTTGCTGGATGTTCCTCTTCATTGTTAAAAATTATCGTCAGTGTTTTTGGAGCTTCAGCTAATGTTTTAAAAAATTGCCATGCTTTAATTTAGCCGTTAAAACAAAATTTAACAACAAAAACAAACCCAGCACTCTGCCAATGTAGAAATCTAATATTATTTGGACTCGAAAACTAAGTCATATTTTAGGCTTTTGTTAGCAACAATGTTACCAATCCAAAGCAGCTATAAATTAAATTTAAGTGAGATGGATTAAATCTCTCTTGGTGGAGCTACTGCAATTTGGCTAGACTCCTCGTCCCTCTCTTTCCTACTGTAATTCTTATTAAGCGAGGGGCTGGAATGGATACTGCATGACCTTCGACGCCCCTTCCCAGTCTGAGGTTCCAGGACTTTACGATTCTGAAACCACGAGCTACTCTGAATCAGCGATTCTAAGCCTCTCTGCTGACGTGTATCGGACATCACTGCAGGTCACTGGGTGCGTTCCCAGCCTTCCGAAGGAGTCATGGGTTGTGATAACCAGGGGAAATACCACCCTCTCTTCTAAGTGGGCAGCCAGTTATTGATCCTGCTCCTGCCAACTACTGCGGAAACCAAAGGCAAAGTGAAAAGCACTTACTAGGGCTTTTGACCCCAAGTTGCTTATAAGGAAACAGCAACAATAATAACAACAAAATCGTAAATATGCCATGTAAAGGTTTAAACTCTGAGGCGTTTCAAAGTCATTATTTCTACTTAAGCCTTGGAAGGAAAAATTTAAATGTAGGCTAAAGAGACCCTTGGTAATCTTTCTCTTCTCTCAATATCTTTCCTTTTGGTTTTTCTTTTAGAGTTTGAATTAGTCCTCTTAGCTACTGTGTGAAAGCTGAACTGGGAAGAATATGATTGCAATGCCGTTTTGATATCGATGCTGCTATGCCTTGGGGGGTGACTGATCAGGGGGGTGCCTTGGGAGGGGGTGACTGATCAGCGCCGTCCACCTCCCAGCACCCGCATTCGCTTCAAAGGCCAGACTCTGGCATGGTGCACAAGCCAGTGGGGCAAGCACCTATGTTCCTATGTCCTTAGAAATTCATATGAGACCAATTCCACCTACAAGGACTCTTTTCTTCAATCCTTGCTCTAAATTACATTTTCCTATTTCATAGCTACTATTTACAGATTGGTACTAGAATTTGGGATCCTGATAGAAAGTTCTATTGTTGGGAGAAAGGTGAGGGGGAACAGTCTCGCGTTAACAAAACATTTTCTGTGGGAATTGAAGTGGTCTGCGCTGACATGCCCCTCAAGTCCCCGTTCTCTGCTTCTGCCTTAGCTTCGGTGAGTTTTTGACTGTGGCTCTCACTCATGCGCTAACTCTGGTGTTCGCTCCTCAGGCCCTTAGGTTGTTTGTCCCATGAGCTCCCCCCAATGCCTCCCTATACTTTCCTGAACGGCTATGACATTTGTTTGCCGTGACTTCAGGACCACAACCAGTTGAGCCTTGCTTGGCTCTGGTGAGGGTGGACCATTGTGGAATTCTTAGTCTTGATGCTGAGAGGGGAATAAACTTGGCTAAAGCCAAAATGCTATAGGGTTCTAAACTTGGGTGTTAATGTAATATAATCAAGTTGACAGTTATCACCATGTGCGACTTAAAAGACACAAAATAGTCCTTTCTTTTTTCCCTTCCTCCCAATACCGGTCACATCATACATTCTGGAATGCTCAACACTTGTCCTGACCCTGGGTCAGGTTATGGAAGGTTCTTGTGGAAATGATGCAAATAAACTTTCTGGGAAGTGTGCAGGAGCCTGAATTTGTTTCTTTTTTTAACTTCTATTGAATTTACTGGGGTGACATTGATTAATAAAATTATATAGGTTTCAGGTGTACAGTTCTACAATACATCGTTTGTATATTGTATTGTGTGTGCACCGCCCCAAGTCAAGTCTTCTTCCATCACCATTTGTTCCCCTTTACCCTCTTATTCCTCCCCAACCCTCCTTTCCCTCTGGTAACCACCATGTTGTTGTCTGTGTCTGTGAGTGTTTTTTGTTTTTGTTTGTTTTGTTTTGTTTTGTTTTGCTTAATCCCTACGCCTTTTTCACCCAGTCCCCCAGCCCCCTCCCTTCTGACAGCTATTGGTCTGTTTTCTGCACCATGTGTCTGTTTCTATTTTGTTTGTTTGCTTATTTTGTTCATTAGATTCCACATGTGAGTGAAATCATATGGTATTTATCTTTCTCTGACTGACTTATTTCATTTAGCAGAATAAGTTCAGGTTTATCCACGCCGTCACAAAAGGTAAGATTTCCTTCTTTTTTATAGCCAGGTAGTCTATTGTGTAACTACCTAATGATCCAGTGATTCCACTTCTGGGAATAAATCCGAAGGAACCCAGTACACTGATTCAAGAGAGTATATGCACCCCTATGTTCATCGTAGCATTATTTACAATAGCCAAGATTTGGAAGCAACCCAAGTGCCCATCAGTAGATGAGTAGATTAAAAAGCCTGAATTTGTTTTATATAGAGTCATAAAGAATGGAATCTCACTCAGCATTTAGAACAGTCCCTCAGATGTCTCCTTTCGTATCTTCTCCAACTACAACACCCCCATCAAAACCCCTTCAGCTTTGCATAGTTCTTACAATGTCAGTCTCGATATTAATAGCAGTTGTCTCTAGATGGTCATGGCTCATTTTTAAGTTGTTCTTTATAGTTTTATTTTTGTGTGTTGTAAAAATTCTGTATTGAGTAAATATTTAATTTCAGTAAAAGCAAACCTCGTTGTTTTAAAAATAGGAGAAGAAAGTTCTTTTCAATGGGAGCCAAATTCTGCATTTCGAACATTTTCCCTCGTGAGTTTTTGTTCTGATATCTGATCAATGAGCTTAATTCTTCTTCCTTGTGACAACCATCCACACACATTAAAGTAGCAAGTACATTCTTGTTTCTGCACTTTCTAAATATAACCACCTGATCTGCTCTTTATTTCAAATAGTTTTGCATGCCTTCTTCAACATAGCCAAGCACTAAATGATCTCTTGCTTACAAGCAGTATTTAATAACAACGTAGATCTGAATAGTATGCGTTTGCTCAATATAGATACAGTGCAGCATCGCTCCTTTAATTTGAACTGTATACTTCTATAAATACAGCTTTTTAGCTTTTTTAGCAATCACAACATACTTTGGGTTTCTATTGACTTTTTATTTATCTGAACTGTTTATGACACCCCCTCAACACACACATATATTAATAATTTTTTTCAGTCTTATAATTGGACAATTGATTTTTTTAAAGCTAAAGAAAAGACTTTGAGTTCATCTTGTCACATTACATCTTGTACTTTGGACCCATTACTTTGGTCTTCCAATATTGTTCTGATTTCTGGTCCTATCATCTAAACCCCTGAGATTACTCTGAGCTCTGTGTCATCTGTGCATGTGATACTCATGATTTGACAAAGCTAAGGTGGGCCAGGAGACTCACCACTTGGAGGGGTGTCCAACCTTTTAGCATCTCTGGGCCACACTGGAAGAAAAAGAGTTGTCTTGGGTCACATGCTAAAAACACAAACACTAACAGTGATGAGCAAAAAAAGCTTTTAAGGACATTTACTATTTTGTATTGAGCCACATTCATAGCCATCCTGGCCCACATGTGGCCTGCAGGCCAAGTGTTGGACATCCCTGAATGAGAGACTGGCCTCTAGACTAACACAGGTAATTTTGAAATGCTGGGAAGAGCACTGGAGAGAAGATGCTAATTAACATATCCAAGTCTCAGTTGATCATGTCATGATTTTTTCTTTTTTCTTTACAGGGTTGTTATGAGGACTAAACAATTCTAAGATAATGCCTAGAAAAATGTCTGTTGCATAGAGGGTGTATTTTAATATTAGTTTTTACTTCCTACTTCAATAAAATTGTTCAAATAGCTGGGAACCTCTGTAACTGTACAATAATCTACCCCACACTTGGCTAAAAGCTTAGTAGAAAGCGATCTCTGTCCTGTCTATGGTGGTCCTGTTCAGAGACTCCCAAAATACCAAATAATAGGATGCCCTTCAGAGATGCACTCAAAACATCACTTGGAGTTGCCTTTCACTTTTTCACAATAGTCTTGTATCAACTGTCACAGTGGTATGGAATGAAAAATGTAATTATTGGTAACAATAATGTTATTGTATATTTGTGTAGATTCTTAGTACGTATAAGATATTTTCACATATATAATCAAGCCATATATTACTCATAGCACCTCTGTTCATTTAGGGTTCTTAAGCCCATATTACAGATTAGCAATGTGATATTTAAAGAGTTTCTATGATGCAATGTGATATTTAAAGAGTTTCTATGATAATCAATGACTGAGCTAGTATAAAACCCAGGTCTTGTGATGGCTGGTTTTCACTCTTACTTTCACTCCACCCAAGTTTATTTTGATTGTCAGAATGACTAAAATTTCCAAGGGTTACTTCCGAGTAGATCCCTTAAGAAGAAGTGGCTTAATACAAATAAAGCTCATTTCTGTATGACTTAATGTAGATTCTCTTACAAGATTAGCCTAAGCAGCCCTCACAAGTATGGCCTAGCCATTTGGTTGTCATCCTGCAAGGCCAAAGGTCACAGGTTTGATTCCCGGTCAGGGCACATGCCCGGGTTGTGGGTTCTGTCTCCAGGTGGGGTGTGTACAAGAGGCAACTGATCACTGTTTCTCTCTCACCTCTACATTTCTCTCCCTCTCTTTCTCCCTCCTTTCCCCTCTCTCACAAAATAAATAAATAAAATCTTAAAAAAAGATTAGCTCAAGCAAAGAGCAAAATTCTAAGGGACAGATAAGTTTGCATGGGGGGAGGAGAACGAAGGACAAGTCAAAGGTACAAGGAGTCAATTTAGACTGAGATATGACAGCGAGAAACCCAGAAGCTGATGGTGGGTCAGAGTTCCGAATGAGGGCCAAGGAGCACTGGGGACAATCTTTGTCAACATCGCACCTATTTCCCAAAGCCAGTTTTGTGTATAATTTTTAGATACACACTCTTCTGCCCAAAATCTTAAATAGCACCTTTCAACTTTCCAATATTCTCATGAGCTTTGGCTCATTCCTCCAAGAAGCCGTATCACTCCCTTGCATACATTTGCAAAGTAACCGCTCATAGTGCCAAGGAAAACACATCCACAGTGTGGCCATGGTCAAGGACTGGAAGACATTTTTAACATGTTGGTGCTCAAGCTTTTCATTGCTAGGGACTATTTTTCATGTTTTCCCCCAAAGACCTCAGAAGGTTCCACAAATGGCAGTGGCAGACCATCAGAACTTCGGATCCACATGAAATAACCAAGGTTACCAGTCACAACGAAGGAATTCCACCCCACAGTGTACAAACTTGACATATCTGTAGGCTGTTAGGCCTTCTTTTGGGCAAGTGCACATTTTAGGCCGCAGTGTACAAACTTGACATATCTGTCAAGATCCACATGAAATAACCAAGGTTATTAACTTCGGATCCACATGAAATAACCAAGGTTACCAGTCACAACGAAGGAATTCCACCCCGCAGTGTACATATTGACATATCTGTAGGCTGTTAGGCCTTCTTTTGGGCAAGTGCACATTTTAGGCCGCAGTGTACAAACTTGACATATCTGTAGGCTGTTAGGCCTTCTTTTGGGCAAGTGCACATTTTCCATTTGGCTTATTTATTTATCCGAATATTTGTTTATATGCATTCATGCCCCATTTCTTTCCACTAAGTGTTTGAAGTGACCGTATAGCATAAGTGCAAACACTGAAATAAAAATAAAGTGAAATGAAAAAGTAGTGAAATGTAAGTGTACATGGAAAATCAAGGCCAAGAAAAAGAAACCTATAAATACGCAACCATTGGGATCCACATGAGTGCCGTGAAAGGGTGTCTTACTTCACTAAGACCGTCCTTGTGTGTAACACAGGGCAAAAATGGAGACAAAATCAGTTCTTCGGTTTTCACTACTGAAAAGTGAGACTCATGTTGGACTTCTTGCAACACTGGAAATAGGCCTAGGACTTCTGCTTTAACCTAATATTTTCAGACTTCAGGGCTTCTACACAATAAAGCCAAAGACTCATTCTTGTCTGGACACCTGCTTCCCAACCCTAACTAGTCCTTAATGAGTCTGCCAGTGGTAACAGCAAAAAAGAAAAAACAGAGCCCTGGACCACACAGCTCTCCTGTTTTCTCCCCTGAACTGGAATGTGTAGGGAGAGAGCAGCACACCACCCCTCCCCCACAGCCACAGGCAACCTTTAATAAAAGGGTGTGAAAACTAAGAAATCACTCCAGCACTATGGTGCATATACATAGAGGCTCACGTGTGCTAGAAACTGTGCCAGAATATTTACGTCTACAAATAATCAACTTGCCAAAAGTTAAAAAAACACAGCAATAGAATTAATATTCATTTTCAGGCTTTAGGAAAGTGGGAAATTTCAATTAAAAGTGCTGAAGCTAAAAAGTACAATAAATCAAGGATTAGCAAACATTTTACTATAAGGACTTGCAGATAGTAAACATTATGGATGGTATATATCTTAGGCTTTGTAGGCAAAATATTGGCTGTCATGATTTTTTTAATAGTGCAAATGCAGACATAGACAATAGGGAAAAAATGGGCATGGTACCTTCCAATAAAATTTTATTTACAAACCTAGGCCAAGGGCTGGATTTGGTCCACAGGCCATGGTTTGCAGACCCCTGTTATAAATGGAACCAGAAATGACATGCACTACCTTTGCACAATGGCCCTAAAAACCAATTTTGAGAATTGCAGGGTGTTCAGGACTGTATACTGTCTGAGACTCTTGTAGGTTCCAGCACTTCCGACCAAAGTGTGCACATCCCCACTTTTGCTTCTTTTCAAGCCTCTTCCAAAAGGTACTGGGTCTGATATTTTCTTTGCTGAAAAATGAATAGAGAATTATGAATCATGCCTTCGATGAACACACTGATGTCACGTGCTTCCTGACACACAGCAGGTGCTTTATCTATTAACTTCACACGGTCCTTTTCAAAAATGCTGATTGCACAAAAGAGAGAGAGGATAGGATTCTCTTCATTATGCCCATCTGCCCAAATGATATCTTGGGCAAGTCACTTTATCTGCTCCAGGCCAAATATTTTTTTATTAAAAATATTCAAATTGTACAATAGGGTTATCAACTATAGTAAGCATGTTTTGCATTAGATCCACAGAACTTCTTCATCTTATATAACTAAAAATTGGTGTCCTTTACTGACTTCTTTTTATCTCCTCTGCATCTCCAACCTCTGGCCACCACTTGAGAATTCTCTCCTCTATGAGTTTGATGTTTTTGGTCTGTTTTGTTTAGATTCCACATACAGGAGACACACTGTAGTGTTTGTCCTTCTTTGTCTGGCTTATTTCACTTAGCACGTGTCCTCAGGAGCCATCCATGAAATTGCAAATGGCAGGATTTCCTACTTTCTCGTGGTGGAATCATATTTCATTATACGCAGTCTGTGTATACCACATCCTTTTTTAATCTATGCATTGACAGTACCTAGATTGTTGCCATGTCATGGCTATTGTGCATAATGCAGCAATGAATATGGAAGTGCAGGTATCTCTTCGAGATCCTGTTCTCATTTCCTTCGCCTGTAGACTCAGAGTGGGGTTGCTGGATTGCATGGTAGTTCTATTTTTAATTTTTTCAGGAACTTCCATCCTGTTTTCCACAGTGGCCACGCCAATTTATATTCCTGCCAACACCACACGGGTTCCTTTTCTCCAACACTTGTTATCTCTAGTCTCTTTGATGATAACCATTCTAAGATGTGTGCAGTGATATCTCATACTGGTTTTGTTATGCATTTCTCTGATTATTGATGTTGAGCGTCTTTTCATGTACCTGTCGGACATTTGTAAATATTCTTTAGAAAATGTCTATTCAATTCTTCATCCATTTTTAAATTAGATTGTTTGTGTTTTGCTATTGAATTATATGAGTTTTTTGTATACTTTGACTATTAATAGTTATCAGATACACAACTTTGTAAATATTTTCTCCCATTCCATAGGTTGCCTTTTCATTTTATTGATGCTTTCCTTCGCTGTGCATAAGCTTTATATAGTTACACTTGTGTAAATATTTTTGCTTTCCTTTCTGATTTCATCCATTCCAGTCCTCCCTCCTCTTTCTTGTGAGCCAGAACAATAACCATGGACAGGTTCTGTCACCTGCACTCATTTTCCTCTCAGCTACCTTGGGTAGAATCACTCACCACATATGAAACCCATGTACACCCACAGAGATGCCCTCTAAAGATCTGAGACCTGTGCCATATCTATAGGCAGAATTTCTCCAATAATTCAGACAGACTAAGACAAAAAGGAATATTTAATCAGCTGGCCATGGCCAATCAGCCCAAGACTTGAGGCTGGATTCTGAGAAAATCAGGCTGTGGACAAATGATAACAAGAAGTCTCAGGCTGAATATTCCTTGGGCTGGATCACTATTGAGGGTCGTTTATATTCATAGGGAAAATTGCTGAGGAGGATAGTGTGACCTGTGACCTAGTAGATCTATTTTCAAACTTGGCTGGAAGCTCAATACATAAAAATCAACTACAGCAAAGCTATTCTGCTTGAATCCCATTTACACGGACCCTTCCCTATTCAGGAGGCCTCTTAAGCAGCCCCACGCCCTAGGAGAAACACATCAGAGAACAGCGGGCAAACCACGGCTGCAGCACAGTCTCAACGCTGTCGTTGGCTCCCTGTCTGCCTGGGCTGCAGGCACTCTACTTCCGAGCCGGGTTTGCCTTAACTATAAAGTGAAGTTAATGAAAATATGTTTCGTTTCGCCTCAGTGATATTATGGCTCCTTGTATCACATCACTAAATCTGCTAGTCCACTTTGCAATCACATTTAGGAAACCAGAGAGGGGCCTCTCCATCATGGTACCAATGGGAATGTCGGGGCGGGAGGTGATTCTGAATTGTATAGCAGTCTTACTAGCCCAAAGCACACATTTTTGTACAATTCAACTCATAACTTTGTTTCCACCAAAGAAATTGTTTCCACTTTAAATTATTTTCATAACAGGAAATCCGTTAGGAGAAAATTAAGCATTTTTCCTGTTAAGATAGATGCAAGTAAATGAAATGTTTTGTTCACAAAATGATTTTAACAGAATCATTGCTTTGCAATGAGGCATCCGAAGTGTTTTTCTTTTTAAAATCTTCACGAACTTTATTAAACTTGGTGTTTTTTGTTCTGTTTAGTTTTGTCTACAAAACCAATAAATGAACCTTCACTGGAAAAAACCTTGAATTACATGAGGTTATGCTAAAGACAACAAAAATCTGAAAAACAAGTGAGTAATCAACAACAAATGAAAACCACCATCAGGCTTTCGGTAAACATTTTTTTGAATCCCTCAATATCAGATCCCTGTTTTTCACTCAAAAATACTACATAAACATTTACATTTTTAAAGGTAAAATAGGTTTTAATGAAATTTTAGAAACCATTAGTTAGATATAAATCCATATAATTATTTTTATCGATACTCCACTGTGTAGATGTAACAACTTTACCCATGAACTTCACTTTCTGTGGATATTTGGATTTTCCCCCATTGTTTCACAGGTGTACACAACTCTTCAATGAACATGCCTGTACAATTGAATTCTCTTTCAATTATCTTCATAAGATAAATTTGTATTAGAAGGATCGTAAGACATATGCATTTTAAATCCTTGGGCACCCTGTCATCCAGGTAGATTGTGCTAACTTTCACATACATTAACCTACACGCCCATGTCCCCATTCCCTACCTTCTTGCCAAGCCTGGATACCAGTTCTATTTCCCCACTTTACTGATCTAATGTGGTACAATGAGAGCATATCGTAGGTTTTATGTGCATTTATGTTATTAGAGGTAAAGTAGAACATCTCTGCTGATGCTTATAGGCTACTCATATTGATTATTTTCTCAATGACTGCCTGTATTTTTACTCAGTTTAACATTAGATTTTATGACATTTCTTTTTCTTGAGAATGTTTCACAGTTTAACTTTGGAATTTGACTTTATATATTTTTCTTTATATGGAAATGTTTAATGTACTAAGTCCCTTCCTTTATATTTTATGAGTTTTGTGCTATAGTCTCTCTATTCCTAAGAAAATATTTTAATATAATATCACTATTTTTAAATATTCATGACTTTAATTTTTATATTTAAATGTAACAGTTATCTAAAATTAATTTTCATATAAAACAAAGTAAACAATTTTCATTATTTTCATTGTTAACACTATTTGTTCAAGTCTATATTTCCTATCACTAATCTAAAATACCATTTGACCATATAATAAATATATTCCTATATTTATTTGAATCTACTTCTGAACTAATCAGTTATAGTCAATGGAACTATCTTTCTAGCCTAAAGTAATAGCACATTGTTTTAATTAACATAGTTTTGTAGTTTAAAAAAATACTTTGGTGTTTTTTCCTAATCTTACATGTTTAATCTTCCAGGGATGTGTTTTAGAATAATTTTAACAAGTTTTTATTACTAAGACAGTGGGTAAATTGTTTTTCATTTTGTTAAATTTAATTTTAGAGACTCTTTACAATATTAAAACTATTTATGTCAGAAAAGGACATAACTGCATTTTTCATGTTATTTATACTGTTCAGTGTTGTGTATTAGTTTTCTTCAGAGAAACCATACACTTTTTTGTTGTATTTACTCTATGTATTTCATGGCCTTTGCTACAGTAACTGGGATTTTTATTGCATTTTATTTCCTATTTATTGTTTAAATATAAGAAAGCTATTATCTTTTTTACATTAATATGTAAATGATTCTCTTGTCTGCACACTTGATACTTTCTAATAGTTTGTTGTTTTCCATCTATACAACCACATGACCTACAATCAGTGATTGCTGTTTCCTTTGTAATATTCATATGCACAGCATTTCACAATCATAATGGAGATGGTCAATGTATTAGCTTTATATTAGGATGGCTGCCATAGCCATCTATTAAAAATTAGCTGCTTAAACTATACAAATTTATTACCCGACAGATCTGTAGGTTAGAAGTCCAACATAGGAATCAGCTGGGCAAAAATCAAGGTGTTGATAGGACTGTGTTTCTTCTGGAGGCTCTCAGGGAAAATACATTTCCTCGTCTTCCCACCCGCATTGTGTGAATCATGGCCTCTTCCTCCATCTTCAAAGTCAGCATCATTGCATCTCTTCGTGTCTTTCTACTGCAGTCACCTCTCCTCTGATTCGACTCAGAGACTCTTGCCACTGCTATGTCCAGTTTACTGATAAGCCTGACGAAGTCATTCTTTTTTTTTGTTATAGTGTTTTTGATCTCTGGCATTTCTGTGTACATATCTGTGTGCATATGTATAGCATTTCTTTTTGGCTCTTTCTTAGCATTTTCTTTTCTTGCATGATGTCTACTTTATCCATAAGAGCCTATAGCATATTGATCATAGTTGTTTTAAACCCTCACTCTGATAACTCCAACAGCTCTGCCATGTCTGCTTCCGGTGTTTGCTCGGTCTCTCCTGACTGTGTTTTTGCCATTCAGTATGCCTATCGTTCTTTTCTTGATAGCCAGACTTAATGTACCAGATAAAAAGAGCTGCTATAATTAGGCCTACAATAATGTGATGATGAGGGAGAGGAGAAGCGTTCTATTGTCCTATGATAAAGGCCCAGCCTTTTAGTGAGCCCATGCCTCAGTTATTTTCTGCTTAGCAGGGAGAGGATGGCTGGAGTGAGCTGCAGTTGGGTATTTCTCTTCCCCGGGTCAGTTAGGCTCTGTAACACCCCAGCAGATTAGGCTGGGGTCAACAAGTTTCTGCTGAGAGCAGGCCCTGTTAGGAAGAAGAGAATGCTCTGCCCCTTGTTGCATCCCCATGCCAGAAGCATGAGGGGATTTTTCGCTGATATTTGTGGGAACCTGATGCAGCTCCTGGAGGTGAATCTCACAAAACTGCAGGGACTCCTTATGTTTAGCTCTCCCTGGCGTTTTTAAATATCAGAGTTGTCCATACTTAGCCCCCAACAGGTGGTTGATTACAGCTCAGGTCATCCTACCTCAGCATTGGTTCCAGGTACTGGTTCCCACTGAGGATTCCTCTTGGAGGTCTCTACTCCAGTAAGCCGTTACTCCCTGTACTAGCCTGTCTGTCTCACCAATCTCAGGGGCAACGATTTGCCCTGGGTCCTCACCTCTCCTAGGGATCCTTAAGAGTTGTGATTGTTCAGGACAGAGTAGTGACATCCAAGCTCCTTACATGCACAACTGAGAACCTCCTCATGATTCAGAATTATATAAGTAGATGCTGTAAGTATTAATCCATGTTTGTATTCCTGGCATAAACCATTGTTTATCATGGTGAAAAATATAAGCTTTGTGAGAGTCAGAAAAATGTATCTGTTACATTTACTGTTATATTTCTAGAACATGAATGTAATAGAAGCCCAATAAAAACGTGTTAATCTCATTGAATTGCAAATATTTAATTTGTTTTGGGTTTTTATATTACTATTTATAAATAAAATTAAACTATATATTTAAAACCAAATGTATGGACAGTAATCAATTTCACCCCTCCCCCCTGATAAATAAGTAATGAAATGTAATTACTCCGGGATACCCTAGGATTTTCCCTCCAATCTATTACAATGTTATTTTTGAGCTCTGGTTATTATTGTTTTGTTTCTAATTTTAGCGTCACTTTATTTTTCTTTAAAAATTATAACATTTGCAAACCATTTAAATATAATTACCACATTTCTTTAAGCATAATTATATGTTTATCATACTTAATGTTCAATAAAAATACTCAGATTTCCCCATTCTTGAGCTCTTTTATTTTCACTGTTCTTAAATATCTCCTGGCTCAGTTACATTGTTAAGGGGATTTTTCATAAAAAGTACATGGGTAAGATATTTTCCAAGACCTTTTGTGTTTGATAATAACTCTCTGTTGGTTTTACACATTGGTGGCAACCTAACTAGTTATGGAATTTCTATTGCTCGCACAATTATCTTCTAGCATCCTGAAGTCAACCTATTTTATATTTTCCCTTAGGTAACCTGTCTTGAAGTTTAAGATAGATTTTTTACTTTTCTTGAAGTCTAGTAGCTTCACTAAAATGTATTTGAGGAATTGTTCTTCTCTCTTGAGTTTCCTGGAATAAGGTGAGCCTTTCAAAACAGAAAATCAGTTATTCCTTCAAATTTAAAAAGTTTTCTTCTCTTAGGTCTTAGAGTCACATTTCTATTCCATTACAGTACTTTCTTTCTTCCAATATCATGTTTTGTTCTTCAATGTCTGTTCTCCCTATCATGTTACCATATTGGTGAAGACTTTCATCTCTTCCTATTTCTCTTCTGTTATTTTCTCAATGCAGTGTCTACACCATTGACAATATTTTCAGATATTAATTTTGGTTTTTGGAAGCTAGTGCTATATTTTATAGTTTATAGTATATCATTTTTCATTTTAACTTTTTCCTTTTTTGTACCAGTTTTTTCTATTTTAATAAGCTGTATAATTATCAATATCAATATCAATATATCTCTCATTTTTGCAAAGTATATGTTGCAACTAAAATGTTATTGCATTTTCTTTAATATGTCTTCTTTAAATATTTACTCTATTTGTATTCTGTTACGTCCCACTTACTTATTTTTGCTAATTCTTGCTGTGGTTTCATACTGCAGGGGATTCTTTTTACTCCTCTTTGAGCAGAGCCAATGTGTTTGGAGTTGCTCCTTTCCCAGGTTAGTGTGGATTTCCTGTTGCCCTGAACACTGTGTGAATCTTTTCCTTGGAATATTAGCTGCAGCACTAGATGTCTTTGTTTTGTTTTCTTTTTTTCTGTTGTCTCTAGTCATGCTAGTGCCCAAAGGGTGTGGACAAGGATCTGAGGCTTCATGTAGCCACAGTTAGAGAATTTTGTCTTTGCTCTCTTTTTCCAAACTTTTTGGAAATAACTGAGGATAGTACCACCATGTTGGTGATTCAGTTCCATGTCTCAGGAAGAAACAAGAGGTGAGCTTTGGACTTGGGCTTGCTGTCCTCTCAGGGTAATTGGCTGTAAAAAGTGCTGCCCTTGTGTCTCATAGGCTTTGACTTGTGTTAGCCATGCACTGGTTTCCACACCCTACTGAGTCTGTGTTTGCTGCTGTTGGATCAGCCCATAAGAGGGAATCTGAGAAATGATTCCTCCTTTCCTGTCATGCCATTTGGCCTGTCAGGGGTCAAAGGAAAACCTGGTAACAATTCCATCTTAGGCATCGTAGTGTTTTTAGAATCAACTATGGGTAAAAGCTTTTTCAACAGGCAGTAATTCCCTTTTCTACACCTGGAGCAACCTTAATCTTAATCAATCCAAATCTGAAGTATCAGCAAAATTCAGCTATTCCTCCCCTTATTTCTTGTTCTGTTGCAATGTTTTTCCTAAGGGGAGTGGTATGTTAATGCCAGATATTGTTTTTCAGTTCTGTCCAAATTGTACTGAATTTGAAAACCCCTTTTCACAACACTCAGACCATGAGATTGGGCTACTTTCTTAGTGTCAGACTAATAGTTTAGTCTGTGCTGTAATTTCTTCCTTTTTCTTTTTGTTCATTTAGGGAAGAAGGAAGTTTGTAAATCTTTTTGGCTTGTCCTCCATTGATATCTTTTTCATACTCTGGTTCCAAAACCTTCCAGTTTTTCTTCTTCAGTTGAACCTGTACTGCTTTATAGTATGCTTAAATAAAATTTAAGTGTACTAAAAAAATGTACTATCAATTCTTGCGTCTGTCTACAACTCAGACTCACCATATAACCTTCTTCATATCACTTTACCTCTCTGGGTATCATTTTGCCCAGCTGCTAAGTTATCCAGTTTGTATCATCTCTCAGTACTTTCCCACCGCTAGAAGTTCATGAAATGACAAATAATAAACCTAGATTTCTGAGAGTTACCATTAGCCTCAGTTTCTGGGCTGCCCAGGGAGGGACTGCAGGGGCAGGAAGGTGTTGTGTTCTAATGTGTAACTAAATCATCCCAGATCTAAGAGCACATGAACTGTGAACAGCACAGAGGATGTATCGTGAATCCCCAGCCTTGAGACTTCAGGAGACTGACAGAAATCCCAAAGGAAAACAATGGTTTGAATTTCAGCCATTGGCCTGGAAAGTTAACACATCCACCTGGCAAGACTCCCCAAAGAGTAGCAAAAGAGAAGACTCTGAATCTGAAATTCACATCTAAATATGTATTATTTGAGAGTTGTGGAGAAACTTGATCCCATGAAAATCATTCTACCGTTCTTTGGCATGAATTCAGTGGAGGTTAATCACAGCCAATCTAACCTTCTTCAACTCTAGTTTAAGCAAATAGATGAATATCTATCCCAGGAATTTCATAGAACCCAACCTTGATTCATAAGCAGCTGTATCCCAAGGATGAGAACTAGGCTACCTTGCTCCACAGATTTCATTTTCTCATTTATCCAAAATCTGGAGACAGGCTCTAATCCTGTCACTAAAGGATGCAGGGCCTTTGGCTTTCTTGAGAAACAAGATTCCCTAGAACATGGCATTCTTGTGGTCTGAGAGGTCATGGAAATGCAGAGAAGAAAATGGCAACATGGGAGCCAGGCTGGGAGTTGGGCAGGGAGTGGCAGGAGGCCTAGGCTTCAGTGCTGGCTAGATTGCTGGTTTGTTTTGAGACTTAAGTCCTGGTAACCCTGAGGTCAGTGTGAGTCTCCCTGCCCTCTTACAGTCTAGACAAAAATGAGTCAAAATTTCATTTCATGTCTTGTGTGAGTCTATTGAAAATTCCCAGAGGATTTATGTACTTTAGTCGTATTTGCCTTGAGACTTCTGCTTTTGTGGGTGTGGTTTCTTTTCCGTATCAACACATATCAACAGATATGACATTTATCCTTTTTTATGAAATTTCACTCAAATCTGATCCTCACAAAACATTTGTGATTTGGGGGCAGTGCTGAGATGAAGGAGGGTTTTTATCATGGCTTGGTTAATGACTTCAAATTGGATATTAGGCATGCTCATACCCAAAGTCACCCCTATGTTCCACCATTAAGGGTATCCCCTGGCCACTCCCTACATGGTTTCCTGCTTCCCACAGTCTGTATCAGTTAGGGTAGGCTAAATGCTGTAACAAACAGCCCCAACGTCTCTGGCTTTTAAAAAATGTGTTTCTTACTCACATCATAGTCCAGCTGGATATTTAAAGGGAAGTCTTATGCAGTGATCCAGGAATCAAATCTCTTTTTGCTAGTGGTTGCGCCTCCGAGTTCTCTTTTGGATCTTCTACATCCAATTGGGAGACCAGAAAATGAGTGTGAATAACTAATTATGGAGAACCACTCAGGATGTCTCAGGGCCTAAGCCAGCAAGCGACATACATTATTTCTACCCATACTTCACTGGCCAGAACTTAAATTTGAATCAGTATCTTGAATTCAGTGCTCTTTCTAATACATCATAAACTATCATCTCTTCAGTTAGATTTTGAGCTCAACATCAAATGAAAGCTCCCACTATATCTACCTGCCAAACAGCCCCAGCACCTAGCACAAAGAAAAATATATGTCAGAGTTGATAGGATGATGGAGCAATATTCTCAGTAAGACAACAAAAGGTCATCCCCCGCCCCCGACCCTTTTGGTGGCTATGAAATACCTCCCAAGACAATACAATTTCATTTACTTTGGTTTAATTGAAGCCACTTGGAAACAATAGAGCATCTTTTGATTCAATTAAAAATGTTTCACAAAAACTGTGAAAGTTTTCATGGCATTCTTCAGACCAGAGCACTATTTTATAGTCAAGTTTCTGAACACATGTTTTTCAAAGGAGATTTTATCGTGGAAAATGTGACAACAGAACTCCAGGGGCGTGAACATGCTGTTGTAATTACTCCTCCAGACACTCCAGACACAATGAAACCAGCCCAAGTTAATTATTTATCAAAACCAACCCACTCTCTGGAAACATCTTTGTTTTGGCAGGATTTTTTCCTTTCTCCAGGAAATAGATCAATAGTTTTTCCTCCCACGTTTCTTTATCATAGTATCTGACTTTCAGAATTAGCTGTGTCAAGTGTTGAGACATTTGCCAAGCACCTAGGTGGGCTGGCAAGAGTGCAACAGGAGTCCTGTGGTTTCTGCTTCCTAGATTCTTTCCACATTGGCATTCCCTGTTAACAGGGGTGAGTCTGAAAAGGGAGAAGGAAACCAAGGGTTGCAAAAGTATCTGTCACTCTTATCAGGTCCTTCTAAGAGGTATTACATTGTCTTGCTTAATCCCATGAAATAGTTATAAGCATGTCCAATTTCCAGATAATGAAATTAGGGTCAGAGAGGTTAAATGATTTTCACACAGCATTTTCATATGCCTCGTTCCATGTACATGGTTTCCTATGTCTGATATGAGGAGTGTGAACTGTATAAACGAAGTTGCTTGAACCAAGACTTGACCCTGGTGATTCAGGGAAGCCTATGAGGCCAGATTTGAACAATGGCATCAGATATACCAAATGATTTCATCTGTATTAATTTGGCATCTCTGATGTCAGTGCTCCAATTTTGCTTTTTAGGTGTATGTAAATTCTCATGGTATGTTTTTTATCTTTGTCCTTCCAATGTCTATCCTTGCTCAGGTCCAGAGTAGCTGTGTGAATCAGATACAGCAACAGAAAGATGAGAAAGGTCAGAAAAGAAACAAGAAAAAGGGGATACTAGAGAAGAAAAGAAGATAGAGTTATACCTTGAGACTTTCTAGATTTTTAAGATTTTGCTGTGAGCACCTTGGTTCCCCAGCAAAAGCACTGGACTAGGAGCAAGGAGATTTCAGTGTGAAGCTAGCTCTGCCACTGTTCACTGTTTTAGTTCAGGTGAGCCTTCTGTCTGGGTCTCAGCCTTCCCATCTGGAGATAATCAGTACGAACTTCTCCCCAACTCAGGGCCAGGTTTCTTCATCTCTCATTCATTTCTCAAAACTCAATTTCAAATAAGCTAGAGCTTCTAGACACCAGATAGATAATGCATTCTGCATCGTGCTCTTGAGAACTCTATGTTCCTGTTATCTGTGAACCACAAGGGTGCCTGTCTAACAGGGTCTATAGAATACCTACTTCAGAGCAAGAGCTCTGGTATCTACCTGCTCTTCAACTGCCTTCTTTGCTGGCAAAGCTGCTCCCTGCCACATGGTGCTGCCGTAGAGCACTGGCCCACTTCCCTGTTGTTGGCACTGGCAGTGCATGGGGAACAATGTGTGGTTTATTTCATCTCTGGCACAGGGCAATCTGCTCCTCCAAGGGAGAGTGTACCCTGGGTGACTCCACTCCCACAAGGCCATCTTGATCCAGGGGGCTGTTTCTCACTAAAGCCTGTAAGTGGTCATTCTTCGAGCCCAGTCTTTGCAGTTTTCACACAGCCATCCCACCTTCATCCTGCCTAGGCCGGTGATGTGGTACCCATGAGTGAACCATAATACAAAAATGGATCAAGTTTTCCTTCAAAGCAAGGCCAAGTATTATTAAAGATTCCTGACCCTTTTTCATGGATCATTACATCTAAAGTAGGACTTGGATACCATGGATGATTGTGGTACAGAATGTACCGGGCTGCTAAACTGAAGAAATAGTGATTTCCAAACACAAAAAGGCTTATTTACCTTCAAAGTTCACATGGGGTGGGGGCTGGGAGAGCCAACCGTCTATGCTCTGGCCAAACCCAGGCCAAGCACCGATAAAAACTTTCTTGTCACTCATTTGTTAAAGCATCAAGAGTCAGAACAAAAATTTATGCTTCAGTTGCTGGCGTGTCCAACCTTTGGGTGTCTTTGGTGCCTGCCACACTGGAAGAAGAGTTGCTTTGGGACACACATTAAATACACAAACACTAATGAAAACTGATAAGCAAAAAAAAAAGATTTTAAGTAAATTTTCAATTTTGTGTTGGGCCGTATTCATAGCCATCCTGGCCTGCAGGTTGGACACTCCTGCGGTGGGTCACTTATCAATTCAGACAACCGAATTTCCATGCAAAGGTTGACCTGGAAGTTCTTTCTGAGTTTCTTCCAGCCCTGCTGTTGGAAGATTCATACAGTGTGGAGCAGGAGAACTTTCAGTGGTGAGTTACTCTGAAGAAAAGGACTGCAATGCGAACCAACACGAGAAAGACTGGCTCCATCTGTCAATGATAACTGGAGACTAACCCGAAGAATAGACACTTGGAAAAAATTGTATATGACTATCAATAGTATAATAGAACCATTAATGCTCTCTGAATATCCATGTCCTTTCTTGTATTTCCCAGCTCCTCTTGCAGTTAGCCACGAGCCATGTAGCTACTTCAGAATAAGAGACCACAAGTTGAAGTGACATGGGTCACTTCTGATTCAAGGTAGTTGAAAGCCTGTGTATCTCCTCCATCCTCTCTTCCATTTCGCAGAACCCTTGCACATCCTATGTTCTAGAATGTGCAGTTACAAGACTGGGGGCTTTATCAACTTGGGTCCCCGAATGACCGTGTGAAGTCAAGTCTCCCAATGATGGTGTTGATCATGTAAAATGACTAAAAAGTAAAATTTTATGTTCCCAAAGCATTGAGGTTGCAGAGTTAATTTGTTACTATAGCATACCTTAGTCTATCCTGACTAATATAAATGAAGTGGGAGAAAAAAAGTGCTAAAAAATAAACAATTTAGTAAATGAAGGTAGTATAAAAATGGGATCAGAAGGCTAAATGTTTTATTCACTCTTGGAAACTGTCAGTATGTGGCAGGCCTTCTAATCTCTGGGTACCAATCTGTCATTTCTTTGTATGAAGGGGCAGGGAATGGAAAGACCATTTATTGAATTTCTTTATGCTAAGCACTTTCCATAAATTACTACACTTAATACTCCCAATATCCTATGAGTCAGGTCTTATTACCAGTTTATATATGAGAAAAGTGAAGTTTGATGGTCACACATTACTAGGTTGGAGGTAGAGCCAGGATTTGAAGGCAGGAAGGTCTGACACCCAAGCCCTCTTTATTATATTACATGGCTCCATTTGCAGCCATAACTCTAGAAAAACAGAACTCTGAACTGAGACTAGTTTCTTATGATCACGAGGTGGGGGCTGGAATGGCTCAAGTCCTTTTCATTTCACTGCCAGGAGTTTAGAGCCCTTCCCAACAAGTTTCCGTACATCTGGTCTCTCCCTCTTCAATCCCCCTGGCACACAGGCCACCTACAAGATCCTTCTAAGACACGGATCTGATCTTGTTACCCCCGGCTTGAAAACTTCTGTGGGCTCCCTTTCCTCGCTAGGTCAAGTTCAAACTCCTTAAACTTGAAAAATAAAGCCTTCCTCATCATCCTTCTCCTGTTGCTGTCCCACTAAACTAGTTCCTGCAGTCACAGTAAACTTGGGGTGTTCCCTAAGCATAGGCACACCACACTCACGCACCTCCACATCTTTGCCCAGCTCTGCTCTGTCCTAGGCACACACTTCGTCTCCTGTACCTCCTATTTCTCTCTGTATTTGTCAAGATTCAGGTGAAGTGACCATTTTTCTTTCAAACCTTCCCCATATCATAGTTAGTACTCACCTTCTCAGCTTCCCCACTGCCATATACCTATGATTCCATAGGAATTTAACTCGTTATTTGGACTTCTGTCTTCCCTTTGGCATAATGTAAATTGTGTGTGTATAAGCTGTTGGCTTAAATGCTGTTTCCACCTCTTTCCCAAGGTTATTTTCCACCTTGGGAAAGTTAACTAGTGAATTTTTAGTCGCCTCATCTGTAAAATTGAAATAAATACCTAATAGCGTTAAGCTATAGGCTTGTGTCAGTGGATGAAGTGCAATAAATAATACAATGCAAGTGCTTACTATGGTGATGGCATAAAAGATTGGTTAAATAAACATATTTAGTTTATTTTATTTACTCTTATATTCTGTACCCTAGCATAATGGATGGCCCACAGCAGGTCCCCAGTAAACATTTGTTAAATGAATAAATGATAAAATGAATAGTTGAAATCATTTTGGAGACTGAAGAGAGTGATAAGACCTGCCAGATACACAGAGATCTCCTGGAAACCTTAGTATCAAATGCAAAGATCGCTATTTTAGCGTTTGTGCGGGGTTGCGCGCATGCGCACATGCGTTTTCAACGCCAGCGAAACCTGGGCAGCGACTTGTATTTAATTTCAAAGTGAGAATTGCTTAGATGAGCTGAAGAAATTCTTCCTCAAATCTAGAGCTAAAGATTTTCTCTTTCAAATTGAAACTCAGGGACTACACAGATCTTGCAAAACTTCCCTCCCTTCCTCCCTCACTGGGAGCTCTTCGACAGTCAGTCATTGGCGGAGCATACACGCCGCATGCATTGCAAGGCTCTGTGTGTTTCGAGGCATCGGGGTTCATCCAGATGACCAGCAGAGCCCTTCCCTATTCTTGGAGACCATCTAGGATTTATTTACCATGTCAAGAGAGAAAAAAACATCCCTCTAGGGCAGCGATTTTCAACCTTTTTCATCTCATGGCACACATACACTGATTACTAAACTTCTGCGGCACATCAAAAAATACTTTAATTTAGCCCTGGCTGGCTAGCTCAGTGGATTGAGCTCGGGCCTGTGAACCAAACAATAGCAGTTCGATTCCCAGTCAGGGCACATGCCTGGGTTGCAGGCCAGTTCCCAGCAGGGGACGCAGGAGAGGCAACCATACATTGATATTTCTCTCCCCCTCTCCTTCCCTTCCCCTCTAAAGATAAATAAATAAAATCTTTAAAAAATACTTTAATTTTTTTTTGCTAATCTAACAAAGAATTGATATCATTTTGATGCAATTACACCAGATGGCTTTGTTGTTTTGGCTGTTGTTATTTTTTTATTCAGCAATCTAAGGGAAAAGAGGTCAGTGCTCCTGACTAAACAGGGATTGCATGTTTTAAATTTTTTTGCAGCGAATGACAAAAATGTCTTGCACCATCACTGCTACTCCAGGGCAATAAAACACTCAGAAAAGAATTCTAAGCTGCCATCTCGATTCTGGGAGGGCTCCAATCAGCTCCACTCCACCTCCAAATGAAGAGAACTAGAATACTTATGAATCTGAATTTCTAACTGTCATTGTGGCATAGGCCTCTCCATTTCCAACAAACCCTTGTAAATTTTAGACATACTACTAGATAGTGGACATGAACATATGAGTAAAAATGGTCTTTACCTGCAAATATGTGGAATCAGCAGAATTAAGTTATTATGTTTTTTTTAAAGCTGAAGCTTAGCCAGTTAAGTGACTCAACTTAATTTTCATTGTTTTGTGTGTGTGTGTGTGTGCACTTCTTTACCTCAAACAGACTGCTAAATAAAATTTCACTTTCTTCATAAACAAATAAACAAAAATTCTTGCAGCGCATGGGTTGAAAATCGCTGGTCTAGGAAACACCATTCTTTTCTTCCTCCAGTCTGGGCAGTTTAGCAGGACCTGGAGATGCTACGGTGAGATAAGATAAGGTATGATCAGGCTGAGTTTGGACTGTGTGGATCCTCACTTCTAAAGGGCTTTCCTTTTCCTGCGTTGCTTGTTTCCAGGACTCATCTTGGTTTCTAGGCCTCGTTCCCAGGCTCTTTTCTCTCCGTAGTGAAGTCACACACATGCCTTCACCTTCTCCTACATTCCGTTCTATTGCTGCCATAATCTGTCTATGGGTAGCCATCTCTGAATGTCTCCCTGAATCAAGGATTCTTACAGTTGTAAGTAACATTATGAAAAGTAAGCCAAAAATCTCAAACTAGCTTAATGCACTTTAAGTCCACTCTGTAGAAACGGTCTGAGGTAGGGGAGCAGCAACACTGTCCCTCTGTGTCCTCCAGCTTCTGCATTCCTCTTGGCCTTGGCTTTCCTTACAGGCTACAGAACTGCAGGACGGCAAGGTCTGCCGGACAGCGACTGGCAGCAGTGGGACTGCATCCTTCCTTGGAGAGACCCTTCTCCCATAGACACCAATTCAAACTGCTTTGCTTCACTTGACTGGGTCCCCAGCACCTACCACACCCTCTTTGGCTTGTGTATGGGGTTACCAAAACCAACTTTTAGCAAGGTAGGGAGGAGGGGTTATCCTCCTGATTGATTATCCTCCTGACTGATTTACACCAATCAGGGCCCACCCCCAGAGCTGGAGGTGGGATCAGACCTTCCCAAACTGCCAGGCTGACTCATCACAGGGACCCACAGCTTTCCTCCCTCACTCACTCAGTCCTTTTTACTCACTACACTGGAGCATACATGAATCTCCACACCCATTTTTCTCTGGTTTATTTTGTTTGTTATAAAAATAATACATGTTGATTCTAATTAAAGAATAAAATAAAAACAGAACAACCAGAATGTTCATTGAGCAGAGGAAACACAATCATCTTGGCATGCTTGCTTTCATGCTGTGCACTGTTTAGCTTCATTCTGCATGTGCACAGGTTGATGCTCACACAGCTATGTCAGCGTGTCCACAGGTTGTTGGAAATATTCTAATGGCTGCACATGCTTGCGTGCAGAGGAATCAGGGTGCGGTGCAGAGTTCCTCTGAGGTGGTACACAGGTCTTTCTCATTGTTCATTATGATAAAGAATACTTTAACACGCATCTTTGAAGATTTTCCATGACAAATTTCCAGATACCTATTCCCAAATTACTTTCCAAAACGAGTTTATCATTGTAAACTCCTCTCCTCCGTGTAGAAGCATGGCTGTTTCAATGTCTTCATGCCTGCCCCAGGTACTGTTTGTTATTGTTACTAATTTGGGTCAGAAAAGTGGGGGAGAGGACAATCTGGCTGCTGTTTCCATTTTCGCTGCTCTGAACAGTATAGCAGAGACTTTGTTCAAATGTTTATTAATCATATATTTCCTCTTTTTCTTTGCATTTTCATATCCTCTCCTCATTATCCATTAAGAACTTAGTGTTTTTCTTATCAATTTTTATGAAATCTCCATACTACAGTAAGGAGACTAATCCTTTGACATTTGTGGCAATTTTTCCAGTTTTTTCACTTTAATTTGTTTATGTTAATTTTCTCATACAGAAGCATTATATTTCTATATAGTCAAATATATCAATCTTTCCCTTTGGTACTTGTATTGATTTTAAGATTATAAAGCCATTCCTAATTCAGATATTTAATAAAAATTTAATTTTAATTTTTCTTTCATTTTTGTGGTTAGATCTTTTGTACATTTAACTCTTAATCCCATGTGCTTCAAGTGTCCTTCCTTAACGAGGTCTTTACTTAAGCGTTTCTCAGTGTGAATCCCCATAACGGCACAGATCTGTCCTTTATGTATAAAGAGGTTGGCTGACCCATTAAATTGTCTGCTTTGAGAAATCTCTACTGTACAGGTGCTGTGGAGAAGAGAAGAAAGCATAGAAATGAAGAAAGAACTGATTTATGCTTCCAAGGTCAGTTTCCTTCTTTGATGCTCAGGCTCCGCATTTGTCCCCTTAGGGACATTTGACCAGGCTGTCTTTAAGAGAACCTGGTATGCTTCAGCTCTGGCTTTTGTGGTTCCAGAAAATGCCTTTTTGTTTCTATGCATGTCCTTCTGGTTTCTGCATTCCCTCCTTCCTTCTCCAACTCCCAGGATGACTTGTATGGGGACCAAAATCAGATGCTTCCCTGTCTTCCATGTGTTTTTATGGTGCTTGAGCCCAGCTTCTATGTTCACTCCTGTCCACAAACAACCCATCTGCACCTCTGCCAAGGAAAGCAGCCACAAGCCGTTCTTAGTGCTAGGTGACCAGTCATTGGCTCAGAGCTGAATATCCCATCCAAATTGGCCTGTCCATTGGCCAGGCAGGACCCACATGAAACTGTCACGAAGGACACTGTCCGGTGGAACCAACAGTAATGAGCTATGCGGCACACAGACTCCCTAGACAACTTGGGCTTTAGCATACAGACACAATGATCCACTTGATCTTGAGAATTGATTGGAGCAGATGGAAGCAGAGATACTATGAACACAGGACCTCACAGCCCATGAGAAAGAGACCAAGAGAGAAGTGGGTCCATAGGCTGTCTTGGCTTGAAGTGTAGGGGAGTTCCAGTTCTGGTCTACACACAGCCTTACAATAAACCTCTCTTGTTTAAGATGGTCTCTGTTTCTTGCCAACAATAATCTGAGTAACACTGCCCGAATGGTTTCCTTCCTACTCTTATTCACATCCTTTCATTAGCATGTCTGGGGAGGGGCTCGACTACGACTACATTTCTCCATCAGCCAGAAGACAGTGTTTGGGGGAGTGAGGTGGTATATTGGACATAAGGAAGACGTGATGCTGAGCATGAGCACACACACCCACACGCCCAGCTTTCACTCCCACCCACATGTTCACAAGCTCAGCTGATTCCAGACAAGTCTTTAACTCGGCAGGAAATGCTTAACTGGGGAAAGGTGCTCTTTGCCTTCTCACACCAGCCTCCCTGAGAATTGTTTTGAAGAAATATTATCATTGCGCCCAGGGCTGGCCCCAGGCAAAACTGGGAAGTAGGAGAAGTCAGCATTTGGCTGCTTCACACCACTCTGGGCCTGCTCCCTCCTGCTGACTGCCAGCCATGCCCTGCCCCTGCCACTTGCCATGAAAAACTACCCTGTCTGTCCCCAGGCTCCCCAGGGCCCTGCTCTCAGCTCCAAGGACGCCAGTGGGCTTTTCTTAATAGGAATCTCCTAAGAGTCAGAACCTTAGCCCCCAAATGATGTCAATTCTGAAAGATTACTTTGAGCAGTAAGAACCAACGTGCACACAAAGCCAGCCTCAGGCACTCATGCCAGTTGCCCAGGGGGCCTGCGGCCTTGCCCTGGTATCATCCACGCTCTTTTCTGCTTGTTCTGTTTCTGTCTCCCAGGTCTCCTGCCTCCGTTGCCCATGTGAAGGTCTGTCTCTCTTTTTGGCCTCAGTTCTCAATGCTATGATCCTGGACCTGATCACTCTCTTCCTTCCACCCCTGCCCCTCCAGCCCTCTCCAGCCCCAGTCATGTCCTTGAAGCAGCCACACCCTCATCTCACCTCAGGGACAGGTATCCCCACTCAGGCTCCACAGGATCTGGACAGAAGTGACCATAATGCAGAACTCCCATACTTGAGGCAGGCTTCTGGCATAACTCTTACCTCTTACCATGCTGGGGATAGAATAGAGCTATGCTTCACTCTCCTTACCTGTGAAATGAAAGTAATAAAGTAGCCAGTTTCTAGAATTCCTGTGAGAGCTAAACACTTAATACATGTAAAAGACTTGAACAGTACCTGGCACATGGTACGTGCTCTGCATCTTGGCCAGCAGTAGTAGCGGTTGCATGATTTGTAGTGATATTAACACGTGTGTTAGACTCTCTGGGCCGGACCCTGCAAGTGAACAGTGACAGGGGCTTCCTGGGCCAGGTGGGGGCAGCAGAGAGCTATCTCAGGGCAGGCTGGGACCAGTGGGCAACTGGGAGTCCAAGGGACTCTAGGCCAGTCACCAAGAGCATGGCAAGGTAAGAAATAGGGCTGGGAAGACTATTCCAATAGCCATCTCTCTGATTTCCCTGCCTCCTGTCTTCCAATTTCCCATTTACCCTTTGCTAGAGTGATCTTTCAAAATTGCATTTGCAATGTGGTCACTTCCTTAATTAAAACCCTCTGATTATTTCTCTGTCCATGAGGAAAAGACCAATACCATTAGGCTAATATTTAAGGCGCTCCAAGAACTGACCACTGCATCCCTAAATCTGGCCTGTAACTCTGCTCCTCATCATTTCCCACGGACGAGTCAAATCATACCTCCAGTGTTCTTGTCTTTACTAAGGACATTGTTTGGGACTTTTCTCTGCAGGTCAAAATCCTCCCTTCCCACGTTTAGGTCAAATGTTCCCTTGACTGCTGGTGCACCCAGGCACCTAAGTAAAAGACGTCTCTTCCGATCTCACTAAGCCATTCACATGTGACTTACTGGTGGTATTTGTCAACGCCAACATTATTCTAGAACAATAAATGATTACATCTCACCTTCCCTGATGCAGTGATTTCTCAGAACCTGTCTCTCTTTCTGTAAAATGGGATAAAACTGGCTTCCTCGCAGTGTGTTGAAGGATGGAGGAGAAAATGCAGGAAAAGTACCTAGAATTGAGCCTGGCATGCAAGGTAAGTACAGTTAACCGGGTTTCATTACTGTTGTTATTATTATAACACCATCCTCCTCCTAATTGTCATTATAATTAGAGGGACATGACCCCAGGTAGTCAAAGATTTGCGAACTTAAGTCCTCAGCCTACCCCAAGACAAACTCTCATTTAGAAAAGAAAAAGAAATTACTAAAGCCCTTTGTACAGGGCGGGAATCTCCCATTTGGACTACAGGGCAGGCTTTCCACAGGCCCCGAGCCCTGGGAAGGTTCCTCCTGTGGAGGAGCATGGAGAGCAGGTAAAAGAACAAACTAGTACGGTGATGGGAGAAGAAACTTTTTTGTTGTTGTTTAGAAAGATAGTGATGTTTTCAATAAAAATTTCAGCCCGGAAATTAAAATTTAAACAACCTAAGTGCCTTCGAGAATCAAGCAACAGCAAGCAGTCCCTTAATGGTACTACGCACGACCTTTATTTTTTAATGTGGAGAAGGAAAGGATTTGTCATTAAAGTTTAAAAATAATCAGAATCAAAATCCCTTTTGTTCCTGTGGGCTGGCAGAGCTGAGGGGCCGATTGTGTGCGCTGAGTGGGTGTCCAGGAAACAGTAGTCATTTGTGTGCGTGTGACAGGAGTCGAGTCCAAATCTAAATTTAAGCAAGTGTTGGCCTTCTTGGAACTCATAATTTTTGGATCAATTATCCTGGACTAAGTGTCGGAGTTTCTTGCTCTCTCTCTCCCTCTCTCCCTCTCTCTGCTGCATTTAATAATTACAACACTTCAGCCAATAATTTGCCAACCAGCTGCAGTGGCCTAACTGTCTGGTTCACTCATAATTTCTGGAACTTGATACAATTGTGGCCTTTGAGCCAATTAGGGTAATCTGGTGTGTTAGAAGTCTGGTCCCCACCCTTCTACCATCTCACTAGGGTGAGAAACAAACAGGCCGTGTCTACCCTGCAAGAGAAACTGTGTATTCTCAGAGCTCACTCAGCCCTTGTACCATACGTTCTGTCTATCCCATCTCTTCCCATCACTTGGGAAAGAGGGGTAGACCGGTGACCCAGAAAGATCCTGATGTGAGAGTCAGAGAGCCCAACCCGGCTCCTTTATCAGCTGTGTGGCCTTGCCTTAGTGGCTTACTTTCTCTGAGTCTCAATTTTCTGTCTGTAAATAATACGAATACTTGAGTTCAAATCCTGCCTCCACCACTTTCTTGCTGTACAACATTGAACAAATTACTTAACTTCTCTGGGCCTTACTTTCCTTACTTGCATAGTAGAAATTATTATACTGTTAATATCACATATAGTGTGTGAGGATTTAAAGAGTTAATACGAGTAGAACAAAATACACACACACAGAGAAACACACACATTCCCGGAATCTAGACTGCAAAAGGGCATGGTTTTTTGTTCGTCTTGTACTCTATTATATCCCTAGGACCTAGAATAATGTCAATAATTTTCATGGACGAGTGAATGGAGAGGACCAATTTATTTTGATTTGTTCACTATTCACTCCTAGCTTATTTCCAAAACTAATTTGTTGTGGTTCGCAATAAAGTCAGATTGACCAGAAAACAGTCACAGTGGAACTAGAACATCGCAGTCCTTTTATTCAGAGCTTCCTGGCCCCTGGAGCTCACCAAGCAGCTGCACAGAATCCTGCCAATTCTAACATTCCAGGAGCCTGAGTACTGGAATTAGAACCAATGTTTCTAAATTTTCAGTGAGAGTTTCAGCAACGCTCCTAACCTCTCCTAAGACTCAGTCTTCCCATCTGTAAAATGTGGAGACTGGAACAAAGAAGTAAGGCCCACTCTGGAGGTCTAGCTTTTCTTTGAGCAACTAGCCAGGGTTTTTAAAGAAAAAAAGACATTTGATTTCTACCATCTAGGAGTTTACAGTCCTGCAGGAGAAATAAATTTGTACAGGCACATACATCTCTAATTCAAGCTAGAAAATGGCATGTAACTAAGAGTGTTAGCAAAGGCTAAAGGCATGGTGAAGAAAGGAAAATATTCCTGGTTAGGAAGACAGTAGCTTTACAGAAAGTTTGCCGCTTTCCATAATTTTTGAAAAATATTAACATAGTCACACATAAAAACTTTCTTAACAAATTGGAAGAAGACAGGAGAAAGCAGGAAGGTACAATGTCCTAGGTTACCCAATAAAGCCAATGTGCTCAGGAGAGCTGGGGGGCGGCAGATACGGATGCTGCTAACTCGCTGCCCTCACCCACGGCAGACCTCGCTAATCAGTCACGGAGCTTTATCCTGCTTCGTCAAGATTTGGCCTCGGGATCCTTCTCAACATAGTGCTCCAGGCAGTCACTCCCAAGTGCTCACAGTTGGTAGGTAGAATGAAACGTCTTTGCTCTCTTGACTTAAGGTATATACAAGCCCTCAGTGAAAAGGAAGACTGTACCCAAATGCAAAGGGCCTTTAATGTCAAGATCAAGAATATGAATAATCAAAACATTCACTTGTTCCTCCACATCCAGCTGCTCCTTACATTGGTATGATAACCACAGAGTTTGTGGGCAATGCACATTATCATAATATATATGCACTGAGCCTGGAGGAACTGAATCCATCCCTGCCGAGGCTTTCCGCCGTCCTCTGGGACAAAATCCACCTCCCAGGCCGCACAGTGCCTGGCTTGTGCTTAAACAAGGCATGCACTGTAACAGTGTTCTCACATCACGCTGCGCGAAGGAAAACAGCGCTGGGGACCTATGCCAAAGTTTTCAAAGGGGCTGCCCTGAAACGTACATGTGGCCTCTGCACATTCTTAAAGCAACACTAGTTATCATCTCGGTGGTACCAAGCCTGGCACAATTATCCTATTACTACCCAATGGCTGCTCTTGATGAATGCGTCCCTGTGATGGTTCCATTTAACCTTACTCCAGGAAAAGGAAAATCTATCGAAAGGAACGTGAAACAGAATTCCATGAGCTCATGTCTAGCGGGGAAAGAAAAAGGCATCGGAGGGCTGATGGGAAGTGAATCATATTGTTTCTCTGCTCCAAGTGTAACCCTACCCCCTCGGCCCTCCTCCAGGGGACCTCCACTCGCAGCCCCACTGTGTGGGGACATTCTAGGAACAGGAAGTCAAGGGAGCCCAAGCCATGGAGAAGCTGAGATCTCGGCTCCAGGCCCGTGTGCCGTTGCGAGAATTACACTTTATATCGGCATATTTTTGTATCATTACAAAAGTTTCTAAGTAACTGACCTAAACACTTTTAACATAATAGAAAAAGAAAATTAAAACAAAAGATGCACATGTATTAAGAAGAACAGATGAGGGGAGAATAAAAGGCAGGATTACAAAAAGCAAACGTGGAGAGAGGCAAGCCACTTACTCTTCCTGACCTCCGTCTTCACACCATAAAACAGAAGACGAATTTGGTAAGTCCTCACTTACCATCGGCCATAGGTTCTGCAGCTTAAGTGAGATGATGGATAACGAAACCAATTTTACCACAGGCTAATGAACAAGATGACATTGAACAAGACGACGCTGTGTACGGACCTGCTGCACCTGATTTATGAGACTGCCGTGAGAACACGCAAATATTTTTCAAAAAAGGGAAAATGGGTCAGAAAGGGGAGATTCCCGAACACGTTGACAGAATACAAGTCTAGCACTGCGACTGCATGGAGTGTTCCCTGAGGCCACTCCCTTAAAAATTCTCCAACTTCATGGGCGGGGACTGCCTGCGAGGAGGTGGGTGGAGGAGCAGGAAAGGCGGCAGGAAGGGGTGAGAGGTATTTGGTATCTTAGTTCAACTCACTACTAACCTATTACTATTGTGTCTTTGGAATGTTTTGTTCTTATGACTATAACTGCGGCAATTATTGATTTTACAAATATCATATGAGTTTCCCTTCTGTGCCTGGTCCAAGGGAGAAACTTCCATGTGGTCATCTGAGGCCATGCCCATTTCAGGAGAGGTGGGAAGGACAGGCCCAGATGACACTCATGAAAAAAAAAAACTTCTTGAATTAAAGAAAGATGTGGAGGGAGTGATACAGGGCAGAGTACGTGATGGAGCCTGTCCTGGAGGTAAAGGAAGCTGTTTCCCTGCAAGAAGGAGGAACCGAGTCTGGCCCTGAGAAGATTTCTACAGGTAGAGTGTCAAGGGAAGATGGTTCAGGTGGCAGGGATCAGGCAGGTCGAAGTACGAAGACTGAAGAGCACGTGGGGTTTGTGAGAAGAACGGACGTTATTGGGTTTTTATGGGCTCACCGTCAATTTCCTTTCTTTAGGTAACAGTACCTGCATTTACTTTCGAGGAGTTCCTACTTCCCCACTGTCAGTCCACTTGGTTTGGGTAAGAGTGACCCCACCCCATCAGTCTCCAGGGGAGGAATATGTTCCTAGGCCTGCCGGTTAGGGTTTTGGTTTGAGGATAGGTATCTGACTCACGCAGATCCAATGAGACTCATGCTGAAACTTTTGCTGGATCTATTTACTATAAAAGCGGAGCTCTTTCTACTGGGCTTGGACCGAATGCTGGCCGGGAGCAGGTAGTGACAGTGGATGTCTTGTCGTGAAATACATCACCTGAGAGGGAAGTCAATACAAAATAAAAGCAGTGCTGAGAAATGAAACACAACAAATTCTCAACATGATTAGAGCACCTGGATTCAGCCATGCCTGTAAACAATACCTCCTGGCATATTTTAGCTTTATAAGTTTAAAAAAAAAGTCCCCTTTTATTCTCAAGCCAGTTTGATTTGAATTTCTATCACTAGCATCTCAAAGAAACTGGGATACTATAAGGGCCTGGGTCCAGACAAGCTGTTGATGTTAGCGATGGCTGGCAGAACTGTCACTGTAGCCATAGCATTATCTGGGTGGGCCCCGAATGAAACCACAGGAAGATTTGACTATAGAAGGGGACGAGGCAGTGTGAGGACAAAGGCAGAGATTGGAGGGATGAGGCCATACACCAAGGAATGCTGTCAGCCACCAGAAGCTGAAAGAAGGAACGAACAGGCTCTTCCCTGGGTCCCCCAGGAGGAACCAACCCTGCCAACATCTTGACCGTAACCCAGGGAAACTGACTTTGGATTCTTGACCTTCAGAATTTGTAAGAGAGTACATCTGAGTTATTTTAAGCCACTAAGTTTGTGACAATTTGTTATGAGCAACAATAGGAAACTAAAACAATCACCTGTTTCTTATGGAATGACCTTTGCCTTGAAAACCCACTTACTCTTTGGCTTTCAGATTCAACTTCACCTCTTCAACACAGTCTCCTTTGACACCTCAGCCTTGGATTCCCCCTCTATTTACTTTTACGGCCCCTCAGACTTCATGATATCCACTGCATCTGTACTTGTTAGTGATTGTCGCTCACGTGACCAACCCAAGGGACAAGGTACAGTATGTGTCCGTCTTTGTCCCCCACTGTATCCCAGCAATCTGGCTCATGGCCAAGCATTATAGGCTCTCAGAAAAAATACAGGGTGGGCAAAAGTGGGCTTACAGTCGTGAGTATACGAAACACACATTTTATTCTTGTAATAGTATTTATTAGTTACTGTGTTCTTTTCCATAAAGATACTTTTGAAAGATCATGAAGTAAAGAACTTGGTATAAGGCCTGGCATGTAATGAGTTCCCAGTAAGAAGAGTTCCATGTGAGATCTGGGACTTACCTGTGTGACTTTTGAAAAAAAAAAAAGCCCAGTTACTAAAGTTCCTGATCTCAGGTAAGTCCCAGGAGTAGCGCTCTGGGGTGTCTCTCTTTCCCCTAACACTCTAAACACTTTTCTTCTTTACTGCAAATTCTCATAATTACTCAGGTGTGATAGCCTCACTGAGTATTTGAGAAGGACAGGATCAGCGCAGTCCCAGAATGCAATGAAACTCAGAGGACTTCAGCAAACCTGCCTTCTGCTTTAGGACTACAGGGTGCCCTTTGGGCCAATCTGCGAGGCATTTGGAACGGCTAATTTCAGCGCTTTCTTAGCCTGGTAGTGTGTGTGTGAGCCTCCAGCTGGGCCAGGCCCAGATGGATTCTCATCATTTCCCAGGGATCCTTCGGCTTGAGTTGGCTTCTTGTGCCAAGGCTCTGACAGCTTTATTAGCACCTATAATTCAATGTAAGCATCGATGTGTTGGGAAACACTTTGAGGCTATCTTTTAAAGTCAACTTAATTCCCTCTCAAACGCCTCTTTGTTTGCCAAAGTGCCAGCCAGAAGACTTCCAGGTAGGCAGGAGATGAGCTCCAGACAGAGAATCAGCGGGACATGTCTGCCGGGCGCCCAAGTCGCTTTGCTGGTAGCTGATGTCATTTCCAGTTAGTGGACTCCTGGCGGAGGTGCCTGCAGATGCTCAGATGACATCACTGGGGACCAGCCTGTCACCAGCAGAGATAACAAATGGAGCTCAGCCTCGAGTTCCTGCTGCCCCAGGAAGTCACAATTCATTTCTTGGCTTTGCTGTGGACCCACAGAGTAGACACCCTGTGCTCCCACCCTGGCCAAGGCCCAGCAAGCCAGCACACACCCTCCTGCTGTCTGCTGTTCTTAAACAAAACAGAGTGGGAATGCTGAACTCACCCAAGACTGTTCTTGGCCATTCCATAATCATAGAAATTGGACAAGCTCAATGTAACAGACACCAGTGGTCATCTACTCAATGTCCACTTTCTCTTCTCCCTCAGTTAGTAGAACCCAATTTTGCTCGTATATGCACCCTTCTCTAGAAGAGATTGGTCCGTTCTCATCCTGAGGGGGTAGCTCCTTATAGGTCTAAGCCATTCATTCATTCTTTCATTCATTCATTCGTTCAACAGATATTATTGAGCATTTATTTTGTGTTGGGTGTTGTTCTAGGCACTGACGATAAAGTCATGAAAAAAAATCAAAGCCTTTGCCATCATGAAGCCTTAATTCTAGGTGGGATGATAGGAAATAAACACACAAATATATATTATATATATATAATAAATATACAATGTCAGGCCAAACTGTGATAGTATTATTATGAAGAAAATAAAAGCAGATCAAAAGTTCTAGTTTCCTGACCCATAGGCTGGGCTGCAGCATGGAATGCAATTCTAGCCAATGCTACCAACTGCAGGTGGACTCTGGGCCAGTTGTTCTATTATTAATGAAGAATTAAGTTCAGTTGGTTGGTCAGCTGGTTGAATGAATGAATGAGTAATTTTCCATTCATCACTGATAGTCACTTAAATTCTTTAGGTGCACTGGAATTGCAGTTAGGAGATCTGGGTTTTATTCCAAATTCTTTTACTAGCTATTAATAACCCTGGGCAGGGCAGACCTTCTCTGAGCCTCAGTTTCCCCATGTGCACAATGAGGAAATTAGGCTAGCTAGTCTCTGTGGGATCACCTGACTGTGCCACTCCATAAGCTATAAGAATACCAGCTTTAGAACCAGAAGCTCTGAGAGAGATGTTGACTGTCCCCTACTTGATGTGTGACCTCTGGCACTTAAGAACTCCTCTCTGTTACAGTGTCCTCATCTCTGAAATGGTGATTTATGGTCCCTTCCAACATTACTTTCCATTATGTCACAGCATAGTTGCCTGGTTACTTGTGTTGATGGAAATAGTGAAAACCCCTAGGAAAATACTACTTACAAGGAAACCAACTCCTTGGTGCAAACATTCACATACACACACCCTGGTGGGGACACCAAGCTTTTCCTTTCACAGCAGCTGTGCCCTGGTTCCTTTTCAGTACTGAGTCTGGTCGGGATGGGGCACTAGGCTTTTCTTAAGGTCAACTGGGTTGTCCTTGAGGCTCTTGGCCTTACTTGGCACCTCATCCCCAGGAGCTACAAGCTATCCTAAGAATCCCAAAGCCGCACACTGCTGAGTCACTCCTATGGTTCTACCGCAGGGTTTAGAGATGAACAAAAGGTATTAAGACAGTAAACCCCTGGCCCCGGCTAGCACACAGTGAGTATGCAAACAGTCTTATACTTTAGGACCCCATGCCCCTCAAGTATCAGTTAATTAAAGTGAGCATCAAGGCAGATTATAAAGCAGTTTTAGATCTCAGATTTTTAAGGTTCTCAAAGATAATGGTTCCTGGCTATTTCATTACTTAAAAAGTTTAACATTAATGGTTTATTTAAAAATAAAAATAAAAGACAGACTAATAACCCCCCTCTTTCCATCATTAAAGCAACCTAGCCTAAAATTTTTTGGTCTGAAGTTATGTCAATTCCATGTTGCTAGTGTTATCTGATCAATAGGAAGGTGAATTAATAGGAAGTGGACAAATAAGTATATTATGACTTAATCAGTGCTTTGTGTTTGAAGACTTGATCTTTCTAAACTCAAGGGGAGAGATTCCTACAGGAGGTCTTCAGTATCAGAAAGGTTGAGACCCAGCAAGTTAACATGTTGAATGTTTTGACAGGGGACGGCTGCTGACTACATCCCTCCCTTTGATGTGTGGGCCCCGAGGCCCTGGGAGATGTGTCCGAGTGCCCCAAAGCACAGATCCCAGGGAGAAAGGGGAAGAGACACTCTGCTCACAGTGGCTACTGTCATTTCCAGTTAACTGGCTCTTGGCAGATAAGCTACAGATGTTCAAATGACCTCATTAGGCACCAGGATGTCAACAACAAGACAGATACAAACAGAGCCCTGCTTAAGATTCCTGCACATTCCCAAGCTTTGGAATCCCTTAACTCATTTCCTAAACTTTCCAGAGGTTGGGAATTTCAGTCCATGGTGTACAGCATCATAGAGAGCTTTAGGGAAGACGAAGCTTGTTTCAGTTGAGCAGGCCGGCTTTGCTGCAATAACAAAGAACCCCCAAAGTTCTCCCTCATACCCCACCCCATTTCACTTTGTGGATTGTCTTCCTCTTTTGCTACATCCAAATGAGCTCCAGAAAGCATGGGAAGAGTAAGTGTGGCCTCCAGTCATGTCCAGGCTTACATTTAGGCAGCCTCTGACTGCCCCCCCAGAAAAGAAAGAGCTTATCTATCTCAGTCACCATATATAAAATCCTGGTGAAGGACTTAGGGTCAGGGGCATAGGGTGCGCTATGTGAGGCCAGGCCTGGATTCATAGATCTACCTCCCAAACTAGACTGTGAGCTTGGAAATGCGCCTCACTCTGCTTCCTGTCTGAGCCTTGCCTAGCTTAGGGGGGTGCCTTGCAACGGACACTTAATAAACATCGGGTGAGCTGAATATATTAGCAAACCGCCGGGTGTTTTCTGGCAGACCCGCTCAGCACAAACCAGGAAGAAGAGAACTAAAAACATAGGGAAGACTGACAACAGGAGTGATTCATACATGGACTGGTCAACTGATCAAAATTTTTTAGGCTGGGCAAGTCTGCCTGCCGTGTCCAAGGACGCACAACAAGAAAGAGATGGTTCGGATCTTAGAGCCAAGCCTGCCAGTCTTTAGAACCCAATGTCTCCTCCCCTCCCCCGGCCCCCATTCTCAGCACTATTAACTGTGCTCACAAGTCTCCAAAGACCTCCAGGTGTGGACCCCCTCGGACTTCTCCCGGTTGGCTTAGCACAAATAGCCAATGGGATGACAGCTGTACATCTTATAAAGCACATCCTGTAAAGAACTTAGAAGCACATCATCTTTCTGGTAATTGCATTAAGGAAATGTGTTTGTTTGTTTGTTTGTTTACCTTAAACGTTAAAACAGAATGACCCTGTCTTGAAAATGTTGAATTAATAATTAGAAGTTATTTGCCAATGTTTATATGTAGAATTGAAGGATATTCATATAAGGAAGGGGGGTTTATGATACTGCCAAGGGATTAGAGCCTTCAGAGAGGGGGATTATAATTTGGCTATAATGATTAACAATTAAAAATCTACTCTTGCAGCGTCCCATGTCTGGGGAAGAATAGAAACATTTCCCCTGCTGAAATAAGAGGCCACGCCCTTCCCCCCCACCCCCGCATTCTTTCCAGGGAATTCATTAGACTGAGGGGTTTCCATGGAGCTGGAAAAAAGTCAAGCTATTTTGGAGTCAAGGTCCCCCGCCCCACCCTCACCTCTGTGCTCACAAGGGAGGGTAAGGTAAGTGCTCAGGCTAAGGCTTCGCTGGGAGAGAAGGACCTGACTTCACCTGAAAGCATGAACCTGAAGGGGCACAGCATGGGCGGGGGGAGGCCGCAAGCTCAGGGTGACAAAGTCACACTTGGAACAGCCGACTGTTAACCTTGATTGAGTGGCTGGACACTAGTCTACGTGCTTCACGTGCTTTCGCTCATTTAACTAGGTTCCTAGAATTATTAGCCTCATTTAGCAAGTAAGGAAACAGAGACACAGGGGTTCATCCATTCAAGACCAAGTTTCTAGAAAGTAGAGAAGTCAGAATTCAAGGGGGGTGACTACATCAGCACCCTTCACCAGGATACTGTATGTAGCAAAAGGGTCATCCTGAACCACCACCCTGTTGCTTTGTGTTTCGAGACCCTCTCGGGGAGCCCGGAGAGCTGCTTCAGTGAACTCTGCTGGCCCTGAACTTGATGCTCTCCAGTCACTTTTGGTTTATAGCTCCCTCTTGCAAACTGTCAGCTTAATGTTGGCCCCAGAGCTTTCTTCCCTGGGAAACTGGGGTTGGGGGCTGGGTTGGAAGAGAGAATGAGAAAAGAGGGAGGGGGAGGTAAGGAGGAGGAAGAAGAGGAGAGAGAGAGAGACTAATAACTTTCGAAGAAGTCAGACAGCATTATAACCAGCTTCTCACCCAAGTGATGAAAAAGCTATTGTTAGAGCGTCTTGGCTCCAGAAAGGAAGAGAGAGATTTTCCTGAATCATTTCTCATTTTTTATTTAAGCTTCACACTTTCCCTGGGGCCTCTGGGCAGCCTTCCAGACCCCATCCCCAGGACTGCCTGAGTTCCAGAAGTGAGTGATCTGCCCCTCCCGGGCTGGGCAGGGGTGGGAGAGGCCTGGACGGGCCAGCTTGGCCCGGCCCCCTGACATTGAGCACGCTAATGCAATATGAAGTAGCGCGTCTAAATAACCTGTCTAACTTTTTTGATGTTCTTGAACCCACAGATGGGATTCATTTCCACACTGTTCGCAAAACGTAAACGATACAAGGACATTAAAGAGCATTAAACTACTTGATGACATTTTGGTCACATTAATGAAAAGTGGCATTTTTTAAACTACCAGAAAAGAAAGAGAAAGAGGGTGGAGGCAGAGAGGGGAGGGATGAAGTGGGAGAGAGACAAAGCTGGGAGGGGGAAGGAGGAGTAGGAATGCAATTGAACCCATCTAACGTGTAGAAGAAATGCTGGTAGTTAAGACTTGACTGAGAAGGACATAAGAAGCAGACATTTTTAGTGGCTGGACAGACTGGCAAAGCAGTCCAACACTTGCGGAGTGAGTGCTGCATACATACTAATACACGAATGTCCCCTTACATGCCAACTAGCCTGGCCGACCTAAGTTCACATAACTTTGGGACACAGGAGAGAACAGGAGGAATGTCAAATCCACCTCCTCCAGGTAGCCTTCCTTGAATGCCTCCCATGACAGATTAGGAGGTTTCTCTTCTCTGGACTTTCAGAGAACCCAAGCTTACCCCTATCCTAGCCCACATCACCTGGTCACTTAATCACTGATTGGCTTGACAGAACCCTCCCTCAACTGCAGGCTCCTATAGGAAATAAAGCAAGATAGAGGAGCATAGGTTTGAAAAGATAAATTCGTCCGGGGTTCGAATTTCAGCTAGTTCATGTACTGGTTTTATGACCTGGAGCGAGTTAATTAACCTCCCTGGGCCTCAGCTGTGCCACCTCTACAATGGTGTCAGTAGAAAACCCAGCTCCTAGAGGCGTAGTGATGCCTCAATGAGACAATGAAAGGAAAGTACATAGCAGTGGGCCTAGTACATACAGTTAGCACATTACGGATGAGCACCAGCCTCCTGCCCAGGACGCGGACTTGTTGGCACATAGAAGACATTCAACAAATACTTTATAGAAAGGAATCTCAACTCAGAAAAAAATTGACTTTATCAAGGGGTCTAAGGAATTGGACATGGAGCCACAGAAAGTGAAAATGGGTGGCAGAAACACCGAAGAGCTTATCAAGTCCTGGGCACCTCGTTTGAAAATTTAAAAAAAAATTAGCCCTGTGGTATCTCTCTGGAGTGCCTGGGAGATGGCCTGCTCACTCCTCCAACCAACCTCGGCTGGTGAATGGAGGTGAGCAACCCCTCCCCCCCCAATCTGCACCCTCCCTCCCATCACCGGCTGCCTTGGCAGGGCTTTCTCCTTCCAGCCCTGGTGGTTACATTAATTGCTAATGACAATGGCAACCTTCACTCTGTGTGGTTTCCTGCCCAGATTTTGGATCCTTTACAAGGCTCCCTTTTCTTTTTTTCCCAGATAGGAAATGCAACCCGAGACGTGTGAAGAAAAAAAACAGTGTGCTTATTGTCACAGCCTCCACTCCTCCCAGGGCTCCCAGGCCGGCTGTGTGTACTCTGGGGTGTCTGCCCCGCCACAGGGAAGAATAAACCCAGACTCAAATCATAGGAAATTCATCAAATGTGCTTCTCAGAGCTCTGTCTTTCAAGGTCTGTTTCCCTGCCATATGATCTCTATAAACCAAATCACTGTTAGCCAGGGCACAGGACCAGAGGCGCCGGAGGCTCATGGATAATGAATGCCAAATGCATGTGACAATAGACTGATCAGGGAGCCGAATGGAAATTTCTGAGTCGTGCTTTCCTATGTGTGTGTATACTTACAATCATACCTACATACGTGTGTGGATGCATACACACGCACACCAACCACGCAGCACATCTGGACAGAGGCCAACTGTGGTCCTTGGTGCCAGAACCAGCTAACTCACGTCTCTTTAACTGTTAAATTATCAAGACAAAGAAGGGTAAAAATGAGAGGAAAAAAAAAACCCAAATCCAGATCCTGGTGCAACTGGGGACACCTGACAGGGAAGGATCACAGACTTGACTCCGAAATTCAGAATGACTTTCGCTCAGGGACTGGCAGAGGACCCGACACACAGGGGCCTCAGGTGAAAATAAGAAACAAGGACTGATTTCTGCACATTCGAGGGAGATGGGAGAAACTGCCCTCAACTGCGTAAATGCTCATGCGATCTTTCCCAGTAACGGTTGCGACTCCTCCTGGTCGGACCAGCCCCTTCACTGGGCCACCGGTTACCATGTGGCCAGGTCAAAGAAGAGAACATGGGACAGAAACTGGCAGGCCACCAGCTAAAAGCAAAAAAAAGGTAATTAATATTATAGCCTTTTAGATTCTAGAAAATACTGCACTTAAAACTGCAAGTCGACTAAGAGGCTGTCGGCAACCGATAAATGCTTCCATATTCACGGGCATCAGCAATCTTCCCTTACAAAAAAAGTAATAATACATACATATTAATGGATCACATTTTGTCCTTTGGGGAGCATAATTTTTAAAAGGGCCAAGGCAGCAATAATAGTTCCTTTAAAAATTCTAAATGCTGTAATTGTTTTCTCTGAATTATGGTGCTAGGATTTAATTAGTGATGAATGTTCCATATGGGGTTTGAATATTTTTGATGAATTTGGCCAAACAGAAAAGTAGTCTTGTCCTCCTGGCTCCCTTCCTGTCCCCACCCCCTTTCCCAGGACCCTGAAATGTGTGCGTGCAGGAGAACATGTCCACGGAGGGATTTTCTGCAGTTTGGCCGTAGCTGGAAAGGGGAGGCTTTAACCTCAGTTCGCTGAGGAACATGAAACATGGTCAGTGAGGTCACACAATTCAGTACAAGTTTTGAGATTTTCTAGTTAGAAGGAGGGAAAAATAATAGAATGCAAAGGGCAGAAATTTGGGGGTGGCAATACTCTTATCAGTAGAAAGAAGTTGCCTGGATCTTGGGCCTGGGCTTTTAGACTTAAGGGGTTAGTAGGCAAGAGGGCTAAAGGGGTAGGGAGAGATGGGAAGGGCTTCCTTCAGCTATTCAATGTACAACTCCGAAGCAAGGCCTGGTGAGCCCAGCCTCGGAGTTGGGCACTGTGCACAGAGCCTTGGCATTGGTGTACTTGCCTGGGGCTAAACACAATCGCTTTGTTCTTCTCCAAACCACTTCTTTGTCAGAGCAGCTGGAGGGAAGCCCAGACCAGCGGCCATCTACACAGGCCCAGTTAACATGGCCTACCCAGCAGGGCCTCTGGGGGCTGTGCCCACCTCTCTCACCCACCTTCAGGACTTCTTTCATCTGAGACCTGGGGGCTGTTCCTGGGTTCCCAGTATCCTCTATTAACATGCAAATGCCCCTGGGAAAGGTCACACCTTGGGACCCCACCAGCTAACCTCTTGCTCACCAGTTACTTCTTAGCAAGGATTAGCAGAAATAAAACACCCGAAAAGGCTTGGGGGTGGGGAGAAGGTTAGGGCTTGGGGGGAAGGGAAGTAAAAGATCTCTTCCTACTGCCAACGTTTTCCTGGAGGGTCGATTTGCTTTCAGTCAACACAACAAATCAATATACTTGTTTCAATAAAGGTTGGTCTTTTAAAACTGTAAAACTAAGTGAAATTCCATTGGAAAAACTTTCACCCTTGCTTTGGTTATGCCCTAGGTTCTACCTGCTTCACGATTATGCCCCAATTGTAAAAATGGTGCCTCTCAAAAGGTCAGGCCACGGTGGTCAGCGGAATCACTCTCCACGCTGTCTAGCACCCAGTCTTGTTTCTCCCTGTCACCTCCCGCCTCCTCCCTTTCACCAGTCTCGCCTCCTATCCGCCCAGCATAGAACTCTTCCTCCCCCTCACCGTCCACCACTGCAGGCTGTTGTGGAGGAGGCTGTTCTAAGGTACCGTTGAGGCCCTTTGGTCCAGTTGCTACAGAGCTTCCATCATTCTTCTCAACAAAGTCTTCAAAATGCCTTTCTGCGGGGCGTTGTTAAGAGCACAGGACATTGAATCACCCAGAAAGACTTGAGTTCAAACCTTGCTTCTGCCACTTACAGATTCTAGAGGCAAGTGACTGTGTTCTCTAACCATCAGTTTCCTCACCATTTATCTTTTGAAAGGCATAAATGAAATTACATATATATTATATAATATATATAATTTCACATGTAGAATATATGGCATTATGCTAAGCACTATATATATATGTATTAAAGGCACACAGTTAAGTGCTCAATAAATATTTCCAATTGCTATTGTCATATCACATATCTTATATCTTATAACAAGCTGTTTTATGTCTGAAGTGGGATTTCAGAATAGTGTTCGGATAGTTTTTCAAAGTGCATCATAATATACATATCCAGTGAGTGCGGGCCTCCACAGTTGTTCCCTTAGGAAAATGTTTACTTATTTCAATATTGTCATTGATTATGATTTCTATTCATTCACTCTATCCATTCAACAAATATTTCATGTTCCCCAACGATGTACCAAGCACTGAACCAAGTACTTAGGACCCAGAGGAGGGCACGCTTGCTCCCTGGCTTCTGGCAGTCCACATCGGGTGGGTAGAAGCAGAGCAGGTGTGTGTCGAGAGCTGTGAGAGCCTCCGTCGGGAAGGACCGAACGGTCAGGGGCGTTGGGGAAGGCGTGAAGACAGGCGCTTGCACATGGAGGAGAATATTTGTTGCAATTTATTGAGACTCTTCTATGTTCAAGTCACGTGGTCATTTTAATTTATTCCCCATAATAACATGCAAGATAAACATTGTTCTCACTTTGCCGATGAGAATACTGAGTCTCAGGAGGTTAAGAGAGGGGTCTCTAATCTTTCTAATCTTGATAACCTTACTAATCTTGATCATTTTACTGAACTGGTTTGAACTAACTGAGATTTCAACCCAGGTCAGTGGGGTTTCTGAGCCTGTGTTCTTCCTTGCACCCAATTCATCGGTCACTCAGGCTAGGAAAAGGGAAAAAATGCTCCTGATATTCATCAATACACCTTCGGTTTTTGTTTGCTTTATTATGTAACATACAAAAATAAAGATACATACAAAATAATTTGATTGTATATTTGAGTTTATTACATAGAAATGTATATTTGTTTTAGTAAATATTGGAAAACAGAGAAAATTATATACGCATATATATCAAATATATTTATTTTTAAGGTGAATAGCTTGCTGGGCATTTTTATGCTTAGATAGAGAAACAGAGTTATATCTATACACAAATATAATCATATTTTATACATACAGGTAACTTCCTTTTTCCACTTAACCACAGATTAAGACCTCATTTTGATGTCAACCAATATATATCTACATCATTTTTATTAATCATTGTTAAAAATTCTTTGAATGGGCACATATTATCATGCATTAAACCTATTCTCCAGACAGTTACCTTAATTTCCATTTTATGAATTATTATGAATAATGTTGTGATGATTGCCTTTTACACAAATGCCTTTGCATGTCTGTTCAGTTATTGTCTTAATATAAATTTCTGGGAGGGGAACTGCTGGGTCAAAGGTTCAAGGTCTTGGATGTGTCTCAGGACATCGTGTTTCATCATGTGCAAGTTTATGCTCCCATTAAATGTACAGAGGCGGCCTGACATTTTTTATATCGCTGTGTTCACCATGTTATCTTACTGATTTTATGTGTTTTTTATATATTAAGGTTGTGAACCTTTTGTCTTTCATATATTTTATGGCATGTTTGCCATGCAGAAATATTTAGTTTTTATATAGTAAAATCTATACATTTTTTATGGTTCCTGCTGTTGATGCAATATTTAGTGAAGTCTTCCCTTTTCATGATCCTAAATTTTTTTTAAATATTATGTGACCTTAGTTTTTATATTTTACTTTTTAAGCTATTCAGAATTTAATCTAGCATATGGTAGGAGGAAAGAATCCAAATTAATATGTATCTAGGTACTAACTTTTGCTGAACCTTCCACATATGAAATATTACTTCTAGTATATACTTAATGATAGTATTGAAAATCTTTCTGTTATTTTTCCACTGATCTATTTGTCTACTTTTGTTCACAGAACCATGCCGTTTTCACTATGAATGATCTGTAGTTTATTTATTTATTTATTTATTTATTTATTTATTTGAAAGATTTCATTTATTTATTTTTAGAGAGAGAGGAAGGGAGGGGGAAGAGAGGGAGAGAAACATCAATGTGTGGTTGCTTCTCATGCACCCTCTACTGGGGACCTGGCCCCCAACTGAGGTATGTGCCCTGACTGGGAATCGAACCTGAGACCCTTTGGTTTGCAAGTTGGCATTCAATCCACTGAGCCACACCAGCCAGGGTTTATCTATAGTATATTTAATGTCTGTCATTGTTAGTCTCTTCTCATCATTTTTATTTTTCAAAAATTTTTATGTAATCTTTTCAGGTTTTCTTTCTTACAGGGGGGTGGAACATTACTTTTAAAGTTATGGTGGTAATGTGCATGAAAAGGTATACTGTATTTCTGAAAACTCTGTCTCACAATTTCATAGCCACTCTGTTTTCATTTTCATACTTAATCCCCAAACTGAATGATGTTTTTCTGATACTTAGAGACAGGTATGGCCAGTCTGTGACTAGACCTACTGTATCTTCTTTGCCAAGAATATCAGCAGGAGATTTTGTTCATTCTGACCATGTGAAAAGGCAAGACAGCACAGTGGTTGAGGGCACGGATCTAGCTGTGTGAGCTTGGGCAAGCTATTTAGCCTCTCTGAGCCTCCATGTCTACATTTGCAACAGGAGAGTGGCAATCCACTACCTGAAAACATGTGAACTGCATATGGAAGGCATTTACAAGAGTGAGCAGTGAACATTAACCAGTATCGTCATATTCCAATGGTCTTGTCATTCCAGGGATTTGTTGATTCATCTTAACTTAGAAGAGGGAGATTGAATGGAAGACAATAAATGAAGAAACATGAGTTAAGTAAAATAACATTTTCATAAGCCTTTGCAAACGTTTATAAGGATGGGTATTTGTCAGTAAGTTGTTCTTCACAGTGTGCAGGGCACTGGCATTAAAAGCAAGTTGTGGTCTGGCCGAAAAGAGGGGCCGCATGGTGTCAGAGGAGGACTTGCCACGTGAGGACCCTGAACAAGCCAGGTCGTCTGAACTCACTGTAGAGTTCACTTAGGTCCGCACCTTGGCCTTCATCAATCCTGTCAGCTCCAAGATCACAGGCACCTTCTCCCTCACCTCTCCCTCCCACCTCTGCTTGAGCAGAGCTTTCTGCTGTCAGCTGAGACTGAGCACAGGGCTGAGCCTGTGCTCAGGAGTCAGGTGGCCCTGGGTTAAAACTCCGCCTCTGCCGTAAACCACTCCAAGACAGGGGTGGGCCAAAGGAGGTTGACAGTTGTAATACAAATAAATTATACAATAATTAATAAATAGTGATACAAAAATAAACTCTCTGTTTTGCACGCTCACACTATTAACCTAAGTGTGCCCACTCCTGTATTAGAACTGGAGTTGTCTTCTGCTGAAACATGGGGATGTTATGCCTTCCTCACCAGGTTACCATGGGGATTAGTGAGAATAATACACATAAAAACATTTTTATAGAGTGCCAAGTATAGAGTAGGTGCTCAATGAATGTTACTGCATGAATAAGGAATGTTTGATTCTAAGTCACAGAAAACCCAATTTACCCTGGCTTAAACAATAAAGGAAAATTATTGGTTTATATAACTGGAGATGCAAGGAAAAACTGGGCTTTGGGAAGAGTTTGATTTGGTGACCTAACCATACCATCAAGAATTTGCTTGTATATTCATTTGTTTCCTCTCTATCCTGCCCTTCATAGAATCAATTTCACTCAAAGACTGCCTGCCTCTCTTGGTCCCAACAATGGCTGAAAGTGTCTAGAGAGGACAATAGAGGGCCACACTCAGAAACTTCTCCAACTGAGCTTTCCCAGCCAACAGCAGCAGCTTCCTCTTGTAGACTGATAGCCAGAAGGCAAGCAGAGGCCCCCCTGAACCAATGACAAAATGGGATTATGCAGGTTAGCTTAGGTTTGGACCACAGGCACACATTGTAGAAGTGTAAGACGGTGCAGCCAAGAGGGGGGCCCCAAAGAAGGATCAAGGACTCCCTCCCTGCTGCACACCCCACCCCCTGGCAGAGCGTAACTGGGAGACAACTCCCCTGGTTACAGCGCCTGTGTGAGAGCTGGGAGATGATTGGCTCCACACCATGGGGCCACACCCACCCAGACTCACCATGGCAACTGAGTATGGGAGTCCTGGGGGGGTGTGGCCAACTGTGGGGGGAGTCAGAAATGAGGCTGGGGAGGAAGACCAGCGAGAGGATAAAAAGGGAGGCACAGCAGCCATGAGAGGAAGAACACTGAGGTCTTAGGGAGAGTGCAGACTCCTTCGCAGCTCTGGTGGAGGAAAGAAGAGGCCTGGATGGTGACACAGCTGATGGTGCCAGCGGCCTGGACATGCAGATGGGTGCTGCTTTTCCTGACTTGCAGTGGCTCGGATAAGGGCGGGGGGGAAAAGGAAGCACTGTGGACGTCAGTAGTTATCCTAAAGGACTTTGATAGTTTAATGGGGACATTGGATCACTACTTTAAGTCTGTATAGCCTTAAATAAACCTTTCCTTTCCTTTTCACAAATCTCTGCCATTGAGAGATGTCTTTCCTCTGGCGGTGGACAGACGAGCCCAGCAGGTAGTCCGGATGGTATTAGTATGCTGTCCTTGGAGGGGAACCTCTGTCCTGTTCTGCAACGGAAGCACATTATTGCCAGTGCAAAAACTATGTAGGGGCAGGAAGATGGAAACTGGGCCAAAGATCAGAGTAATTACCAACAGGAGGGGGAGGATATTAGGGAAACTACCCCTCATTTTCCAGTCCCCAGCCGAACATATATGAGTGAATGAATGAGTCTCCTTTGAAATGTGAGTCCTCAAACTTCTGACTGGGGCCTGGGCCACTAAGAAGAGGCATGCCCAACCCACCATATAGGGCCTGAAGCATTCTTCCTAAGCAATAGCAGAGAAAATAGCAATAATGATAATGTGTGTAGAAAAATTATATTAAAAATAGCCTTTCTGAAAGAATGAAACTATACTTCTTCCAAACCACTTGAGAAGTAGTTATTTGTCTGCGTGCTGAAGGCCAGGATCTAGTCTTAGGCACAACTTGTGCTTTGCTTTTCATCTTTTCTCTTTAAGCTGTTCCCTTTCTCTCTACTTCCCTTTCTTCCTCTATTTACATTCTATTAGCCTCAAATACCTGGGAAGAAGTCTGGAAGGGCAGAGACAGTGGGCTCCAGGCCTGAGTGAGCCCACGCTCTTTCTCAGCCCGTCTCCCACTGCTGAGTGAGCCTTGGGTCCCTGAAAGCTTCAATGGCCAAGCCCAAGTGGGCCCTTCACGCCTGCAGGTTGCTAAGCGACAAACACTCCAAGTTTGGAAATCTTTACCCACACCGGATATGTTATCCTGGCAAATTGGACTTTCAGATCTGGCAGCCATGGAAAGAGTAACTTTTTTTAAAAACTAGAGACAATTTAGATGATTTCAAAGACATCTGGTCTCTTTTTCCAGCAAAGTATGACTCTTCCCTTTCACAGAGCACATTGGATCCAAACACTTCTCATGCACAGAAGTGCGAGATCCCTAAAGAAAAGAGTGTTTCAGTGGCAAAAGCTGACTCACAGAAAGTGCCGCCTGTGGGGAAGGCCCAGACCCTACTAGGGCGGCTGTGCCAAGGCACACGTTCTTGCTTCTTCCCTCTATTTGATCCTTCTTTTAACCTGCTGTCTTCCAACTACTCTTTTCTTCTTCTCGCTCTGTTACGAATTCTCTTTCTGGCCTGCCTTGCCCTCTATTTTGTGCCTCACTCTCCCTCTTTTTCTCATTCCCACCTTTGTCTCTGCAAAATTCCATTCAGTTTTCTCTTTCTGTCCTTCCTTCCTCAAGTCAAGACAACACAGGGACACGATGCAACAGGATGGCTCACATCCAGGATTCTTGCTCGTCTGGCCCCACCGCATCAGTGGGGCAGAGTTGGTGGTGGTTGTTTTTTTCTTCCTAAATCGTACTTGAGATAACCTCAGGGCAAAAGCTTCCTCTCCTAGGTCCTTCTTTAAAAATGTTCTAGACAAATCCAAACACCAAATACCTTCTCCACCTGTTTGCTAACATCTAGAATTCCTCCAAGAGAGAACAGGACATTCCACAATGACAGACCAAGTTCCGAAAATAAATAATAAACAGCTCACATCTGGGCAGCTCATGACTGTTTTACAAACACGTCCAGCTGTTTTCAACCAAGTCCCTCATTTGACCCCCACAATAATCTGGAGATAGAAGCATTATTATGCTATCATCTCCATTTCAGAATGAGGAAACGGAGGCGTAGAGGTATTCAGTACTTCGTCAAAGGTTTCTCTCACCCAGTTTTGTCTGACTCCAACATCCATGGTCTTCCCCACCCCACTCACTTCTCTGAGAAGGAGCCATGATGACTTGATATGGTGGGAAACCTTTTCCTCATTTCTTCAGACCTAAAATCCCCCCATTTCTCTATCAGAGACCTTCGACTGGAAACTATTGCCATCAAAACCAATGGGGTATGCTACCACCAGATGGCAGAGGATACTCTGGATTCATGGTGAGCCCCAGATTTTTACCAAAACTATGGGTGTCCATTTATTTTATTATATTTATCACTTTATAAACCAAATTATAGTTCACTAAAAAAATAGCTAAGCATAGGAGTGCCCACATTTACACAGATAATACGGAGATGTCTTTAGAGGAATATACGGGTCATTCCTGGGCCTATTAAAATGCTCACTGACTTCAAACAGGCACAGCTCAGTCTATATTCTGGCCACAAGGTCACAATCTACTTCATGTTTCTGAGATGTTGACCTAAGCACTCTAGGGTTACTGCCCTGTCTTGTCCTGGCCACTCGATGACCCACGCACTAGCCCGCCAGGGAAAGGCAGAGTGGCTCTCAGACTCCAGAGCACATTGGAATAATCCCCCCGAGTGCCTCTGAAAGCACCGGTTTCCAGGGCTCAGTTCCTGAGTTTCTGATTCAGCAGGTGTGGAATGGGGCCTGACGACGTGCATTCTAAACAAATTCCCGGGGGTAGAACCGTGGAGAAGGAAGGATGAGTTCTGTGGCCCCTCAGGCACAGTCTGGGGTCCTACTGTGGTGATTCACCAGTAGCCTTAAACACTGTGGCTGACACCAAATTAACTTCGCATCGCTTTTAAAACCTACTTCTGCTGCCCAGTGACAACTTCTGATCGGACATTCTCTGATATCAATATCAGAACTTCATTTAGTACTGGTTATGATAGAAAACGCTAGCATTCATGAATGCTGCCACAGCTGAGGTAATAACCTCATCTGATCCTCACAACAATTCTATGAGAAAGATACCATTACTATCCCATTTCTACAGATGGGAAAACAGAGGGTCATGGTTACAAAACCAGTGAAGTAATTTGCAGGGATTGGACTAATCATTCATTTGTCTGTCTCCGGAACATAGGTGGTCTCAGCCACTGTAGATACTAATTCTAAGTTTGCAGTTTAAATGACAAAAGTTGGAATTCTACTTCCCTCAAGTCAGTTTCTTTGGGCTTTTATAGTTCCTGTTCCGGGCATTTTCCACATTGGTCTATGTCCAAACCTACCAGCCAGTCGGGAAGCCCCATGAAGACCAATGTTTAAATCCTCAGCTCACCACACTGTATGCAGGGGAAACAGTGAGAAATGGAGGCCCTGAGGCTCTTCAGAGTCTTAGGCAACAAAACATAGATTCAAATGTATTCCCCAGATGGTACTTTCTAAAGCAGGGAAATGGAATCAGACACTTTATAACGAGCTTCTACAAATGTTATTTTGGTAAGTTGAAATAGCATCATAAAAATTCCTCTTTTATTTATGAAAGAACTGTGCAAACATATTATGAAAGGAGAAAAAATAAAGTGAGGTGGGGTAGGAAGGGAGGGAGGCAGGAGGGAGGAGGCAGGGGGGAAGAGGAACAAAAGGAAGGAAGGAAGGAAGGAAGGAAGGAAGGAAGGAAGGAAGGAAGGAAGGAAGGAAGGAGGGAGGGAAGGAGGGAGGGAAGCAAGAAGGAAGAAGGGAAGAATAGAGACAGAACAAAGAATCAGCTTAGATGAAAACATAGCAAAAGAACAAAAGGACATTTTTCAGTTCTTTCATGCTATAGAACATCTTAATAAGAATATAAATTCAGAAACAGATGGGCTAAAAGACAAGATAATAAAATTTAAAACAAAGAAGGAAATTGAGGATCTAAGGAAACAAATCAAGGACCCAAGCCACATCATTATAGAACAAATACAAAAGTTAGGACAAAGAACAGGTATATTCCACTGAGAATAAATTACTGATATGGATGAGATTCTGAGATAATCACAGTAAGTGCAGATTAAAACAAAGATATTTGAAGCAAGTGTAGAAAAGCTAATAGCTTTTTAAAAGCCTACTAAATAAAAGATAAGAAGCATCAGAACTCAAAGGTAAAATTTTAAAAATTATTTAATAAAGAAAAAAATTGAATACACAAATAGAAAGACATACCATGTTCCAGGAAAATGTAATACAAACAGCTCAAGATAGGTCCACAGGGTCTGGCATAAGTAACGCCTGCTTGAGTGTGGTTGGTAGGGTAATAATACGGGTGTAATAATTTATAGTTTTAATTTGAACATTTCACCTAAAATGTCATATGGTGTGCTTGAGTGTGATAGTGTTATGTTACGGAATTACATACTTAGATTTTGCAATAAAAGATTTTGTAATAAAAAAGGTGTCATTTGTGCTGTACTCTGTATACTAGTTTTTAAAAATGACACCTCAAACATTCAGTCAAGAAAAGCAAACCCTTACAAGGGGTTAAAATCATGATGGCCTCGACCTTCCCCACAGCAACATTTAGTGCCAGGAGACGGTGTTCACGACAGTTTAAAAGAAAGAAAGTGCACCCCAGGATATTGTAGCCACACAAGAATGTTGTTAAATGTGAAAACGCAACAGAATTTCTTAAACCTGAGAAACCCAGGAACACAGCACCCGTGCGTCCTTCTTGAACAAAATCGTGTGACCATGACGTTCTGCCAATAAAGAAAGAGAGAGAGAGAAAGAAAAGAAAGAAGACGATGTAGGAATTGAAACACCGTGAAAGAGCGCTAGTGGTAGGCAGTAATTCTATGTGCCTTTTATACTGATATTAAACACTGCCTCTCAGTGAAACTTACCCTCACTGCCTGACTCCCTGTGGCAATATGTGCCCCACCCCAGGGCAGCATGGTCCATCTCCTTTCCTTTGCCTCCTTTTTGCTTTTATTTGACAGCATGCACGATTTTCTAATATACCACATGTTTTATTCTTTTGTTGTTGGTTATCTCCACCCCACTTCACTTCGTAGAAGGGAGTTAAAGAGCTGCATGGAATACGGGGGCTAGTCCAGGTACAGAGCAGCCAGTGGGGGCTGCACATCTGAACGACGTAAAAATAATCATCTAATTAACAGAATTCACATCGTGTGGGAGGCAGGGCTGGAGGAGACGTGCGAGCACTCACGTCCTCATTTACCACAACCAGACACCAGCGATGCTCACACTGAAACGCGAAGTGTACAAAGAAATGGCGGCGGCTGCGTCTCGTTGGCGGTCTTCACCTTCATTAGCCTTCAGGGGACTTTTTCATGAAATACTGTCCAGCAGGAAAGAAGCATGTACTCCATAACCCGTGGTTTTGCTCCGCCGTATTTTCTTCTGCTAAATTCCAGGAAAGTGAAAGCTAACACTTCCGATCTAAAAATAGAATGTAAAGTTATGATCTCATTTTTATTAAGTATTTTTGGAGATCTGTTTTCCTATCTATGCATATGAATACAAAGATAAACACATAGTGTTTAGTATCAATATGGGTTATTGATGATTAGTAGCATTGGGGATTTATCTCACTACTTTTATCTTTAAACTTTTCTCTATTAGTGTTGTTATTTATAACAAGCATGCATCTTTTTTTCAAATCAAACAGAATGGTTTGCCTTTGTTTTTGAGAAGAAAGAAAAAGACTGACAGCATATACATCATGACCTCCATATAGACATGCAGGTATAGGTATTAATGCCCATAGTGGCATTCCAGAACCTGAGCCTTAGCCTTCAGTGAGCTTGCATTTCTCTGTCCACCAGGACTCCCTCTTGGACTTGCCACGAGGAAGGAAGGAAACTAATGCTGGCTGGGGAACACACTAGGTGCTTTTCCATAAACTCTTGGTTAAGCCTGCAGGGCAGGAATAATCTCACTACTTTTTATGACAAATTTGAGGTTTGTGATTTGAGGTTTGCCTTATTTTGTACATAGAGATAATAACAGTAATAATAATAATAGTAATGATAACTGTGTATTGAGTGCTTACCATGAGCCAAGCTTTATGCTAGGTCTATCTGTGAGGAATTCCTTCTAATCCTCACAAGAGCTTATGATGCCAGCAATTTTTAGTTTTAGTTTTAAACGTGGTTCAGAAGGATGAATTGTGTGGCCAAATGTGACACGGCTAGAAAGTGGCAGTGCCAGGACTGGAACTCAGGTCTGTCCCACACCCAAGCCTGTGCCACTTGCTGTGCTCTGTGCTCTCTCTGGGCTGGAAGAAGAGTGGCCTGTGCTGGTCACCTGCAAGGGCCACACCGGTCCGTAACTCCATCTAGGCCTCACAGTGATGGCGCGCTGCTGCGTGGATGCTCCCGTGGATCTAATGGATAGTCACGCTCCACGGAGCACTCTGCTGTGGACACAGTCCAGAATGCCCTGCCCCCTCCTGGGTGTCCCTGCTGAACGGAACAGGCAAAAAGGCAGCACCAGGGCTACCGGGGAGCGTAGGCCCCACCTCAGCAGGTATTTCTTGGCTCTGACACAATGAACACTTGGCCAAGAAAGAGACCCGAGGACAGTCAGCATGGGGTAGACAATGGCTCTGTTAGTAAGTGTCGAGGGCCCTGGGTTTCTATCTCTCTTCTACCATTCCTTGGTGGCGTGACCCAGGGGAAGTCATCTGGTGTCTCTGAGCCTCGTTTTCCCCATCAGAAAATGAAAGGGTGCAGATAAGTGGTGAAGTTCTCAGCTTATCACTTCCACGATTTAGTCAGAAGGTAGGTCCTGTTCTGGAGTCTGGATGGTTAGGGGCAGCCTTCTCTTCCAGACGGGAAAACCGTGGCCAGGGGGCCGTGCCCAGGGGGCCAAGCCACAAAGGAGCAGAAGGGCTGGGATTATCCCCAGATGGGAAAGGAGTGGCTTCATGAGAACACGCCTTGAAGGCTGTGGGGAGGGTTTTTCGTCAGGGTCTTCTCTTTCTCCCACAGGTGGGTCTTGGCTAGCTGGACCACAGGCCTTTATGAGATTATCTGCTAATCATGGCCTGGACATGAGCACTGGAGAGGTGTCACGTGTAGAATAAGATGCATTTTTATGATGCAGTAAAAGAGAGGAAATCGCCTTGGCCTCCTGCCTCGTCCTGCGCTCAGTGAGGAAGTGGGCCACCCGAGCCCAGCCTCCCTTTGGCAGGGGCTCCAAGAGTTCAGTTTCCACCCGGGGCTGCAGGGAGGGGCTGAAGGGGGACAGGAGGGACAGGCCCCTTCTCCAGAGGAGAAGGCAGGAATCGCTGAAAGCCACAGGCACTGAAAGTTTAGAAGAGCTGGGGTCACACACCCTGCATTAGCAACGTTATATACTCACAACCGGAGAGTAAATCACTAGCCTCACTTGGAAAAGGAATTCTCCCCCAACACTATTATTGAAACTATTTATTATATTTCCTCTGAAAGGTAGGCCATGCCCAGAATCATGGCCCCGCCCAGTGACCACTCCCACTCAGGGTCCGGCTACCTAGTGTTGATTTTCACCCCCACAATGAAATGGCGGGTCCAACCCCCACCACTGACTGCCGGCTGTGCCAGGAGCTATGCTGGGCGCTTAAGTGCTCATAAGAGTTACAGCAGTGAGTTAACACTAAGCCGGTAGTTGTACATGTACTAAGTTATTTAATCCTTATAACAATGCAGATTCTATCAAGCAAAAAATGAAATTGATATTATTATCACACCTGCCATTGTACAGATGAGAACATTGAGTCTCAGAGATGTTAAGTAAGACATGCAAGGCCACACAGCTGATAAGTAGCAGAGCCAGGTTGAGTCCTGTGTGTGTGCTTACCATTGTAAGTACGGGTTCCCAGGTTCTCCCTCCTTCGAGGATCATCCTAATCCTAGTACACATAGAGGGAACTATTCTGCCCACTTTCCTCCCTCTGCCACCCCCACTAAGTGTGAGTAAGAAACCTGTGCCCTTTGCTTCATTCTTGCTCTTTCCCCAGGATGGGGTGGTTTGCCTGAAGTGGGAGCTGGCAGGAATGTGACTTCTCTTGGCCCATCCATCCCTTTGAGGAGGTGATGGTGGCTTTACTGGTCAAGGCCATTGAATCCCTCCTACTGTCAGGCAAAGGCATTGCCAGCCTTCACATCGCTCAGTGCAGCTCTGTCTGGCAGGCCTCAGGAAGCTAATATTGAGACTCGAATGTAGACTAGGACTTTCATTATGATGCCAGGTGTCCCACCGCTGACACTGCACTTTGACCCTTCTGTTCATCTGAGAATCCAGAGTGGGAGACAATGAATGAGCTCTGAAAAATGTAGCTCCCAACTCCAGACTTCCAGTCCTGTTCCCGGGATTCTCCAGGAACCTTGTCCTTCTTGCATTCCTGCCCCAGTGTTCCTGCATGGCTGGGGACCACTGTCTGCCCCTGGGGTGACCCCGGCTGTTCCCTCACTCTGCCTCCTGCTGCCACAGCTGCATTCTCCCCAGAACTCTTTGCCCCCAGTACAGACTTTGGCTCTGGCTTAATTTTTCAATGTTTAGTAAGACCAGGAAGGACTAAACATTTACAGAATGTTGGTGAGGTTTTGAGAACAATTAGAAAACAAAAAAAAAAGGAAAAAGAAAACAACCTTCAACTGGACACTGGACATCATGGTCGTGAAGCTGACCACATGTGCCCACTGGAGAAGCCCCTCTAACCCTCCCTCCCTTAACCCCTGCACCTCGCTTGCTACCACACTGCGGGGATCCCGCTGCCACGAAGTGTCTTTGGCCATGTGCCTCTTCATGAAATACACCTCCCAAAACTTTACTAGATTCAATGAAGAGTGGAGAAAAATGGCCCATCTCGTCTCCTTGTTGGTCCTGTGGTCATCATTCAAGTCATCTTCTGGGGTCCTGTTCCACCTGAGTACCTCTGCTTTCTCCCAGCAATAAGGAGGAACAAGCAACAAGCAAATAAAACAACCCCCTTTTCCTGCCTGCCAGAGCCATGTTGGCCCAGTCCACAAATCATCCACAGAGAGGCATCCCTAGTGCAGCACTGATTATCTTCTCATCCTCTTGAGCTCACCATTTGGGGACAGGAACTCGGTGTCCCCTTTCCATGACCCGAAAGTCTACCATGAGGTTTGTCTAAGCCCAAAAGCCCAGGCTTCCTGCAAAAAGGCCTCGACCCCAGGAACTGCGGGAAAGATGGCAGCTAGAAATTACAGAGTAAGCTTGTCCCGGCCGCACGTGGTCCCAGGGCATGGACACAGGAGCTCGGCAAGGTTATTGTTTTTCTCATTTTGCAGATGCGAACAACATGTTGTCCTCAGTATCCTGGCCAGTAACCATTAAAGTAGCTAAACAGACACAAAGTCAGTCAGAATTCTCACCACCAAGCTCTGCTTGGAAGAAACAAATCACAACTCCCCAGTCTCACGAGAGCCTGGTGAGTCCCATCCCCTGCCAGCATCCCGGTCAGTACAGGGACGGGGTGAAGGAGAAGACGACGTCCGCAGGCTGCCTGATGGCATGGCCTCCAGGATTTGGAATCTGGGATGGCGGCGAGTGTCCGTCTCTCTCCCCAAGACAAGCCCTTTCAGACCTAGAATTGCAGTCTGTAATTATCCTGTCTCATCTCTCTCATTCTGTATTCGGCTGTCTCAGGTGCATTCCGTCGGCCCCTTGGTGTCAAGAACCAAGGGCTTATGGCCCCTAGTCAGTCAGTTGGAAGCCATGGGCTATGCCTTTGCCAGGGAAGACTCGGATTCAGTTGCCGTCGAAGGTTCCCATCCTGTTAGTGCTTCCGTGCAAAATTCAACCTGTTTCTTGGGGGAAGCGGGGAAGCACGGTAAGGCAGGGTTTGATCTTAGAAAAGGAGAATCAAGTCTAATGAGGAATAAAGAGTTGCTGTCAGGCAGCATGGAACAGGTAGGAAATGGGGCACTTTTGTTTAGGCTTAGCAAGGTGCGTTTCTCCCTGCACTAGTGAGGTCACTACAGTCTCCCACCTACACCTGTTCTGGCCCCCATGCCCAGCCTCCTCCCAGTTCATGATCCACACTTTTTTCAGCCATAGTAAACCTCTCTTTCAAGACTTTTTGTTTTCTGGTCACCTTTCTCATGACCTGAAATACCCATTCTTCTCTTCAGCTGGTTAATTCTTATTTGTCTCCCAAGTCAGATGGGCTCAAGCATCACTTCCTCCAGGAAGCCTTCCTTGACCCATCCTTTTGGCTGGGCTCCCAGATCACTTTATGTCCATGCATGCTTCCATCGCAGCACTCCTGTGTTGCATTGCCCTTCTTCAGCGTTGGCCCACGCAAAGGAGTGTTAGGGTGCATTGTTAACAGGATGGCATCTATCATCAGATACAGCTAAATTAAGTCAACCAGAGGGCACTTTAAAAAAATATCATCGACCCCAATATTACGGTAAGTTCTCCAACTTTCTTCCGATTCTATTCCTCCCATCACTGTCATGATGTATGTACATCTAAAGGGGAGAAGGAAAGAGGCATTAGCATGTCCACTAACCCTGTTCTTTCTTTGAATATTCTACATAGGTTGGCATCCTTACTATCTTGTGCCATGCGTCCTAACTTTTCTAAAACGTAGACATTTAATTGACAATTGCAAAGGCCTGGCCCTGACCAATCACAGCCGATGCTGGCCTACCGAGCAAGGTCCCGGGGCCCCTGGTCTGCCAGACATGCCCTCCTCCTGCTGATCCATGGGGAGGTGTGGGTCCAGGAGGAGGTAAAAGTGCCAGGTGTAGGGTGTGGATGGAAAGAGATCTGGTACAGGTGACAGTGACTATTTACTAACCGTATGGAAATATTCCAGTGTGTTAACCACAGTCCACCGGAAATGACAGCCTTGCAGGTGTTGCAGCCCAGGACATCTCGCCATTATCTGTTGAGGTTCTCGCTGATCCCAAGCGAAGGTGCCCACAGACCTGTAGGACATACGGCATTCCTGACCTGTTTAGTATTTTGTCATAAGAAGAAAAGGTCAGAGAAGTGTAGGGAGCAGACCCAAAAGTTCACAGCGTCCCCTCCATTTTTGTTGGCCTATCAGACTTTCTTCTCTTTATTCTGAGGCTGGTCTAGCTCCGAGTCTCTGTAACCTCATCTGGATTATATCCCTCAACAACACGCAGGGCCCAGGTTGAGGGTCATGGCTACAGTCTGCTCTCTTTTCCTGGAGGGAAGAGCTTCTGATTCTCAAGATAACTCTCTAATAGTACTATTCCCACTGATGGTAATTGAGTGTTTCAAAAATAGCCACCCTTTTCAGTTATTTTTTGGTTAAACAAATAATGCATGTACACATTCTTAGTGTAAAATGTGAGACTATACAGATGAAGGGGAAACCTCCTTTAGCTATCTTTCCTCATTTCTAACTCACCTGTCATCACTTTGGTCAGTGTCCTTCCACAGTTTCATTATGTTATCAGCACTCAATATGTGCATATAGAAAAATAATGGGCCCTGACTGGTGTAGCTCAGTGGATTGAGCTCGGGCCTGCAAACCAAAGGGTTACCGGTTCGAATCCCAGTCTAAGGCACATGCCTGGGTTGCAGGCCAGGTCCCCAGTAGGAGGCATTTGAGGCAACCACACATTAATGTTTCTTTCCTTCTCTTTCTTCTTCCCTTCCCCTCTTTCTAAAAATAAATAAATAAAATGCTTTAAAACTTATTTAAAAAGAGAAAAGTAATGGTTGTGTTTTGTTGTGTGCTTTTGTTTTTTTTTTTACATGATATTACAGAAAGTATTCTGCAGTTTCTTATCTTTACTTAAAAATGTGGCTTGTAGACCATTACATTCACAGTAAGCTCTCACTTAACATGTTGATATGTCCTTGCAACTCCGGCAAAGTGACATATGACAAAACCAATTTTACCATAGGCTAATTGGTATGAACAAGAGTTAAGTTCTGTGGCATCTCATCAATAGTGTAACAAAATGACATTGAACAAAACAACCTTATTTGAGGACCTGCTGTACTGCATTCTTTTCATCTCTGGCTTGAATCCCATAGGTTAGATGTCTCGTAACTACTTAGCCAAACCTATAGCTGGGTGTGTCTGTGATTTCCAGTTTTTCCCTATCACAGGCACTATTCCAATGAGCATTCTTGAACATGAGCGTTCTTGAACATGAGCCTTCGGGCACCTTAGACGTTCCCTTGCTGGGCAAAAAGTTATGTGCACCTTTATATTCAATATTCATTTTCTCTTCTACAAAAACTGTATAACAATTCCTGTATCTCCAAACTCTTACCAAAACTAGATTTAATTTTCATTATATTTTTATGTATGGATAAAGCATGGTTATTATTTTAATTTTAATTTGAATTTTTCTTGTTATTAGTGAAGTTGAGCATCTTTTCATAAGTTTATAGGTCATTGCTCTGTCCAAAGATTACCCATTTACATCTTGTAGTGGGCAGACTTCGAAATGGTCCACAATGGTCCCCTTTCCTTGGTGTTCATGGCCTTGTGTAATCGCCTTTCCTTGAAGACTTAATGGCATGCAAATGAGTAGAAAATGGCAAAGATGATAATTTGTCACCTCCAATGTTTGGTTTGGAAAGACTGAGACTTCTACCTTGTTAGCACTCTTTCTCTCTTTGTGCCTCTTCAGTCTGATGAAGCAAGTTGCCATATTTTGAGCTGTCCTATAGAGAAACCCACATGGCAAGGAACTGAATATGGCTTCCAGCCAACTGCCAGCAAGCAACTGAGGCTCTCCATCCAACAACCTTTGAGGAACAGTGTTCCATTAACAATCACACTAGCAAGCTTGGAATCGGAGCACCCCCCGTGGAGTCTAAGATGACCACAGACCCAGGCACCACCTGCAGAGCGGCTTTGTGGGAGACCTCAAGCAAGAAGACCCCGCTAGCACGCGCTCTCTCCCCTCTGCCTGGACCTTCTTCCTTTAGGTGTGTCTCTTTGCTTTCTTTCTCCTAAGTGCCAAGGGCCCTCCTTTTGCCTCTGCAACTTGTTTCCTGAGTCCACGCAGCCCCGCTGGCTCACTTTTTCCATGGCTTACTTCTTCTACCCCTGTGACGTTCTAAATAAACTTTGTCTTGTAAAAATATGAAAAGAGGAGAAGACTAAGTCATGTCTGGATAGCTTGTTATATAGCAATAGATAACTCACACATATCCTTTGCCCATTTTCCTTTTTTTATTCGTAGCATAGTATACAACATAGGACAATATCCTTTATGTGTTAATAGATGTTGTAAATATTTTCTAACCATAACCTTTGTTTATGTTTTGTCTTTTATTATACAGAACTTCAAATCTTTGATGTCTTCCAGTGCATCAGTCTCTTTATCTATGTCTTTTAAATTTCAAATCTTTATTAAAAAGCTCTCCCCCCACCACAGCTGTAAAGATAAAATTAGGAGGTGTGTTTGTTGACCTCTTTCTCCTGACCTCCACTGTAAGTTCCGTGAGGGCAGGGGCTCTGAGTCTGGCTCCGCTCTGGACTTGCAGCCCCAAGCACGCAGGGAGCTGGCATCCAGGAATGCTTGAATGCATTCACACAGACAGACTTTGCAAGTCCACATTCCTCCCCTTCAGTAAATTCTCCTGGTGTCTAATCTTCATTCCTGGGCTGAGGTGTGTGCATATCTTCACTTGCTAAGACAGAGAACAGATACCCTGCCTGCCCCTTTTGCAGCTTTCTCCCATCGCCCCCATCAAGGGCACTAAGGCACACACTCCTTTGTAACTACAAATCCTGGCACTTAAATATTACTGGTATGCCGAAGATCTCAGACTCTGAAGGGCAGGGTTGGGAGGAGGGGAAAGATAAAATTATCTGAAGATTTCACTTAAAGTTCTGGTAAGGATTCAGTGCCAAGGAATACAAAAAACGATAGCATGGATTTAATTTGCACAAGGTAGAGCCTGAGGAGAAGCTGTCTGTGCAACAAACACAGGCTTAACCCTTGCCCCTACCCCGGACTAAATTATCATGAAATCAGAAGCTAATAGAAGTAATGACAGAGAAAGAATTCAACGTTGGAGGAAGCAGACCAGCAGTGGACTTTTAACATGAAGCTCAAGAAAAGAAATTGAGAATTGGAGGAGTAAAAAAAGTACGCCAGGCACCTGGGATGGGATTTAATAGAGAAAGGGGTGATTTGGGATCCTACACTTTACCCTGCCATCAATGAGCATATGTTTTTTAAATGAACTACATCCCAGAGAAGGAAGGTGAATTGTCCAGGGTTGGGAGTAGGAGGAGGGAATTACAACCCAGGTTTTAGTCCCCTGGTCAAAGCTCTTGCCACATAGCTAGGGTGGGAAGAGTCCAAAAGAAGTGCTAACTCCAGGCAGAGGGGTAAATATTTCACTCCGCATTTTCAGAATGCACGGAGTGAGGTATTCCTATTCCTGGGGATGTTGGGTGTGAGCTGGTGCTGGCTAGCATTTACTCCCCAGAGCTTTCTGGGAGAAAGGGGTTTTCAAAAACCTTGTAGCCCTTGCTGGGTGACTCAGTTGATTGGAGTCTTGTCCGTAAACCAAAAGATGGCAGGTTCAATCCCTGATCGGGGCGCCTTCGGGAAGGAACTGATTGATGTTTCTCTCTCATGTTGATGTCTCTCTCTCTCTCTCTCTCTCTCCCTCTCTCTCTCTCTCCCTTTCTCTCTTTTCTCTTTCCCCCATACTCTCTCTCTAAAAATCAATAAACATATCTTCAGATGAGGACTAAATGCATACATACATGCATAGTAACTGGGAAATTCACTCAGTCTGTTTGGACCCTGAGACTATTCTCCCCACAAGCAGATGTTGGCTCTGCCCAAGGAGTGCCCAAGCCTAGCCCATGAAGCTTGGCACACCAGGGTCAGGCATTGCCTTAAGGGGAGGAACAACCACACGTCAGGCTAGGAAGAGAGATGCGGAGTGAATTCCACAGCTGGGGAATGAATGGAGGGACTCAACATCTGATCAGCACCATCACCAGCTTGTGAGATACTTTGTACAAGTTAGAATAAGGCATCCTTTTATTGAGGTACTTTACTATCTGCCGTGTGCCAGAAAAGTACAATAAATACACAAATCTACAACGAATAGGGTGGGAATGTCATGCCCCAGAGTTGTACAATGCACTTCTGGAACAAGCTGTGCAGGTGTTGTTCCTGGCACTGGTGGAGCCAAAGATACTCTAACACCAGAACTTCCTTCACATTGGCTCTGGCATTCGAGTTCTCTCTCCACTTGGGTGCTCCCTCTTATGAAGCTAACAGACTTGTCTCCTACATTTTAAAGGGTTCTGAGATCACCAATCAGGAAACATGGCCGAAAAAATGTAGCCTTGCTTTCACCAATCCTCCGTCCCTTGCCACAGTCTGAATGAAAAGGATAATTTTCCCTGAGCCTGGAGCAGGCCAGGGACTTCCTTGCCATGGCAGACCAGGCTGTGCCACCACTGAATTGACCTCTGCAGAAATAGAGGTGGCTGTCTGCAGATGGTCCCGTTTCCACAGTCTTTGTCTGCACTTACTGAAGCATGCATACTGCAGGTCAAGAGAATAAAATAATGAAAAGAAATGCAGGTATTGGCTAGCTTAGTATAGTCTTGCAAAAAAAGCTGGAGGTGGGGGTAGATACCCAGGCTATCTTCATTTATCCAAACATAGTTAATTGCTCTTCACTTGTGTGGCTTTTGCCATGAAAGGATTTTTCATGTTATTTGGTTATCAGAAATACCTTGAGGAAAGCAATTACCTTCATTCTCATTTTATATATGAGAAAAGGTAGATAAAAGCAGAAGGACTTGACCAAGATCACACCTGGAGCTGGTGACCAGGTTGGAAGGCTGGGCATGGGCTGAACACCTACACGGGCTGAGGAGACCAGGAAGGTCAGGGCCACAGATGA